>CP139501.1:223256886-223278319 GCA_021014915.2 Artemisia tridentata subsp. tridentata | reverse complement strand
GTTTTTTCTTGGTTAATAAATGATGTTGTAATGATGAAATAATGATTGGGTAATTATTTGTATTTTTAGGGTTAGGGTTTGATTATATAAAGTGTTATATGATTTGATTTAAAATGTTAGGGGGTGTTTTGTAACTTTTGAAACTTAAGGGTTATTTTCAGAACTTATTTTGGGCTGTGAACATTTCGAATAAAATATAAGTTGAGGGACCCATGTGTAATTTTTACATTTAAAAGGGTTAAAATGTTTATTAGATAAAAGGTAAATCGATTTTTGAAAATAATTAAATAGAGGGACTAAACATGTAAATTCTGGAAAGTTGGGGTCGAATGGAGTAATAAAATATATTCAGGGGGTTATGTGTAATTTTGGTAATTTAATGGTTTAATATGTAATTATTTATAATTAAAAAGTTGAAATTGTAATTAAGGGACTAAATATGAAACTTTGATAACTTGAGGGACTTGATGTGTAAATTATGAATACTTAAGGGTAGATTCGTATAATATGATAAAATAAGTGATCATTGTGTAATTTTGATAAACTAAGGGTTTAATGTGTAATTATGGATATTATAAGGTTTAAAATGTAAATTATATAACTTAAAGGTGTAAAGTGTGAAATTGAGAAATTTGAGGGGCTGAATTGTTAACTTGATAAATATGGATTCAAAACAGATTACTTGGGATATTTTCATATTTGAACTTTAACTTTGATATAATTACACTTAAAACCCTAATTTATGTAGAGTTGCCATAATTAACCCTAAACTTTTGTGACTTGTTAAAATACACCCTAAAGCCATAATATGTTCTGATAATGACTTAACCTAATTGAGAATATGGAAATTTGCTAAAATTGGAAAGTTACTTAAACTGGAAAGGGTTGTGATTCGTTTCTACCCCTCTAGGTGTGAAGAAGGAGAGGACCTGATCCTGTTTCATCTTATTCATTTCTGAGTTGTATTTGCTTTTGGAATAAGGTACAGATATTCTGACCTTCTCTGTAAGGTTTCCTATGACCTCTTTCATGTTCTGACCTGTTTAGCCTCTGATTTGATACCTGAGACTTGACCTCCTGATAATGAACCCCTGCATTTATCTCCTGTCTTGAATCCTGATATGAACCCTGATATGAACCCTAATATGATACCTGACATTTGATACCTTACTATGATTCCTTTGCCTTGAACCTTGACCTATTATATGAACCTAAACTGTGAGACCTTTTAATTCTGACCTGGAAATGATTTGAGAAAAAGCTATTTTAAAATGATGATTATAAAGGTGATACAATACTCTTTTAATTGGGATTTTTACTAACTTTTATGGAAACCATTTTAAAAGATTATCTTTATGAAAACCCTTTTTGAAAGATCATTTTTATGAAGACCGTTATTAAAAGATTCTTTAAATGGACTCTTAATTTGAAACCTTTTTGATTGAACTGTTACTATGGAACTTGGACTATTGACCTTCTGATATTGACCTGTTGATGTTAGCCTTCTGATATTGACCTTTCTGATATGACACCCTGATTATGAGATGAACCTATGAACCTTTGACCTTTGACTCCCAGTTTGATACCCGAGCCAAATTTGTGACCCTAGCCATGAAGGTAACATGGCCGTGTCTGTGATGCACCACTGGCATGACTAGTGTGTAGCCCTAGTGATTTGGTTACACCATCCCCATTCTGATTCTGTTATGCGCGCTTATATGATTCTGATATGGCCAATATGATATGTTCTGGGGGGCGAATGGATGCATCCTAGACTTGTTCTGTTTCTGATATATCTGGTATGTCTGGTGACTGGTACTGTGTGCAATACATGCCTTTCACAACCCTGGGAGCTTGCAACTCCAACCCTGGAGGTATCCCCTCAACCCTGTCTTGGTATGCTGAGGTCACCCCTCCATACACCCTGGTATGTGATTTGATATGATATGTTTCTGGGCTCGTGGTGGATTACTGTCCTAAACCTTTACTCTCTCTCTGTACCTTTACTTATCTACTTCGTTATACTATATCTGCTCTTTTCCTTTTACTTTCATTTCTTTTGCTTTCGTTTCCGTTTATTATATATCTGTTCACTGGGCTTTGTAAGCTCAGCCGCACATTTTCTTTTCGTGTGCGGCAGGTTTTTAGTTGGAAGCTGGGTTGTTATTAGAGAGAGCCTTTGACTTAGAAGACCTTGCTAGCTAAATTGGATTTGAGATGATTTGAAAAGTTATATTCAGACTTAGTGATTTTTTGTATATCTCACTTGTAACCTTGTAAATTCAGATTTTGGTTTGTAACCCTTGGAATCCTATTGTATTATTTATGTCATATGCTTGTGTTTGTTCTGATAAGAATCCGTATTTGAGACACCTTTGCCCTTGTCGGGTTGGGGTGTTACAAATTCTGCCATAACTGTGTGATGTGCGAGACATAAAGAGTAGGAGAAACAGTTAGAGCATACCTTATGTGAGAGTGGTTGAGAAAGTCCACAATCTCATAAAACTTTGGCCCATCTCCTTGCTCTGTTTTCTCTAAAAACGCAACCTGGTTGTGACGCTTAACAAATTCCAATCCAGCCATTCTTAATGATAAAAAAATGAAAGATTTTAGCAATACAATGATCTTGTAAATTGGAATTGAGGTTTATGCAGTCGCTTGGGGTTTATAGGTACTGTTTAGGGTTTTGCGAAATATGCGTATGAGATAAATTATCTTTAGAAATAGAATAAATGAATTTATGGTAAAAAGATAATCATCGTCTATAAAAATCCCTATAAGTATCCTAAGAATAACGGTTTTCCCCAACGGCTAGAAAATTAATTACTGACAGATTTTTATAACGGCTAGTTGAGCCGTCCTAACTTTGTACTAACCGTACCAACTGTTGCAAAAATTTTGTTGAGCCGTACGAATCTTTTGAAATAAATTTTAAAATACCATGGCTCAAACATAGTTTTTAGCAAACTATCAGCTATCAACGGATTTGATATGTCTTTACCAATAGCCGTTTGCTTTGGACTAGCCAACTCTTCACACTTAGATATGGTGAGCTGATAACCATACAATTTTTGGTAAATTGTCAACCATCAACGAATTTGATTAGTCTTTACTAGAAACCGTTTGCTCTGGACTAGTTGGTTCTTATGTGGATAAGACATGGTGAACCAATTACCATTTGTTGTATGCAAAGATCACATACTAATCTCCAGAACACCATTTAGTCCAAAACATCAAGCATTCATAATCCCTTGGTGTTTTCTCTCCAATCCTGCAATTGTTAGTCCAAAAACAAAGAAACAAGATACAAGCATATGACTAAGAATGCACATTACAAAGAAAAATTAATTTCCTTGTGGAACCCAAGCCAAAACAGACTTAGGCTTTCCTCTAGCATCAACATAATTCATTCTTTTCAAAACATTCTTAGCACCATTGGGTTTAATAGGTCTCCATACCCAACATGCTGAAGCATTCACTCCATTACCCATGTTTCCCTTAGCAGTGTTCTTATTCACACTAGTACCAATTACCCTGCTAGCAGTTGGAACTGCTGGCTTGGTAGTTGTTACCTTAGGTTTCCAAATTGATTTTTTACAACTGCTTTGTGATGAAATGGTCTATTAACAGTTTTTGGTGCTGATTTGGAAAACATTTTTGCACCTTGAACTGTTGGCCTTGGGTGAATTGGTCTCATAGGTCTGACAGTCTGAACTGCTGGTCTAGCAGTTTGAACTGCTTTAGGTCCAGACCTTAAAAGAACTGATCTAGGTATCATTCTATCATTCCTAAGAAAAGATTGAGGTCTTGCTATGCTCAACCTATGATTTGTATATCCAGATATCCATTTATCACAATAATCTGCAAGATGGTCAAAGCTACCACAAGAGTAACAAGCTTTCCTATAGCAAACAAAATCCTCCCCTAATTGGTGAGATTTAAGGTCATTCCAATTCCTTTGGTTACCTCTTGGCTTGTTTGTGGTTCTATACATTTCTGCATACCTAACTGTTGGTCTAAAAGGTTTGGCATTTGATCTAGGCCTAACAGTCTCAGGTTTAGCCATCTTTGGAACTTTTGGTTCCTCCACTTTAGCACTAACAGGCTTAACCACAGCCTGATCATCCTCATCATCAGAAGTCCATTCCTCAATGGTTGGAGCATCTGAGTCCTTAGCTGAGGACCTATCAGAAGACACCTTGTCTCAGATAGTGATTTATCACTTGCACTTTCAAACACATGTTTATCAACTACATCCTTCTTGGGTTGAGGACCATAGTTAAGCACAGGTAATTGAAATTCAGGGAGTCCTGTGTGTTCTAATTCTACACCTGGGGGTGTTGGAATTCCTCTATAGGGAGGTGGAACTGACTTATATCCTAGGCCTGACTTAGCTTTATTTTGGATCTGACTCTCAATTATCTTTTGAACACCTTTTGATGTGTATTCAAGTGTGTCTACACTCATCTGAATGTTCTCCTTAGCTTTCTTAACCTGTTCTAACTCATGTTTTAACAAAGTGATCTCATTCTCTCTAAACATTAAGTCTCTCTTAACAATAATCATATCATCAGAAAACTTAGACTCATTACTTTGATAATGAACAATTTGTTCTTCAAACACAGCTAAAGCTCTCTTATGATTTGCTAAGCTAAAAGCAGTTTCAACTAGTTCTTTTCTCTGATTCTCATATCTTGTTTTAAGTGTTTCTAGATCTTTTAAAGCTTCACAAGATTTAGAACATTTTGAAACTTGTACCTCAGAATCAGAAAATGCCATGAGAGCAACCTCTGTAGATGCTTCTGCTTCCTCCTCTGCAATATAGCTCCAGTCAAATCCTAAGCCATCAATGGCAACCATGGCTTTCGAGCTTGAATCAGCAACCTCCACAACCCTTGACTTGTTACCATAACCTCTGCTCTTTCCATCCTGTTGGCTTGGTAATCTGCACTCCCTTGAATAATGACCTTTCTTGTGGTAGTTGAAGCACTCAATCTTGGACTTGTCATACCCTGCAACATCATTACTGTTTATGACAATCTTCTTGCCAGTCTTCTTCAAGAATCTCCTAGCTCTCAAACTGAGAAGAGAGAGCTGCCACTTAATATCCATCTCTTCAATATCATCTTCATCAATCTCTTGAAGATCTGAATGAGTCAACATACTTCCATTGTGCTGAGTAGTCAGGAAAGCACAATAAGTATCATCATTCAAAAGTCCACTAGTACTGCTTGAGGTGCTAGCAGTACCAAGGTTTGTACTAGCAGTACCAACTGCTCCAGCAACTTGCACTTCTTCATCTGTACTTGAGGAACTGGGAGTTGATACAAAGGCCAAATTCCCTGAGCTTGAGCATGAGCTTGATCCAGCAGACTTCTTAATATCATGTTCAACTATCTTGAAGTTGCTATAGAGATCCATTAAGCTCATGGAGTCTATATCAGGCTTGTTTTTCCATACTACCACATGCATAGCCCATTCAGCTGGTAGACTCCTCAGAAATTTGGAGTTGAGATCTTCCTGAGGCATCTCAATTCCTAGAATAGCCAATTGACTCACCAACTTTTGAAGTCTATTGAACATATGATCCAACGACTCATTGCTTGTTGCTGTAAAGTTCTCAAACTGATGCTTGAGAAGGGTCTTCTGGGTTTTCTTGGTGGCTTCATTCCCACTATATCTTGCAACAATAGCTTCAAAAAGGGTTTTAGCACACTTGAACTTACTAAAATTCAGAAACTGATCATTGGGAATAGTCATCAAAAGCAAACTTCTAGCCTTAACATCATTCTTGTGCCTTGCCTTCTCTTCATTAGTGGTTGGCATTGTCTGCACTGTAGTCTTAGATTTTCCTTCAACAACAGTTGTTGTTGTTACTGGTGTAAAGGAGTTTCCTTCTTCAATGATTTCCCAAAGTGCATAGTCTTGCACTTGGAAAAACTGCTCAATACGAAGTCTCCACATGTCGAACTCATTAGGTTTAAGCATAGGAAGCTTAGCAGCAATGTTAGTTGTGTTTGGTGTTGTTTCCATGTCCATCTTTGTTCTTCTCAGATCTTCTAAATCTAAGTATCAGTAACCTTTCTCTGATACCACTTAACCGGATCTACACACACTCCTTGTGTTAGATGTGATACTAAGAATTATACGTAGTCTAGCACGCGAAATTTACTAGCTAGAACTATAAGACTTTATGTGTTTTGTATGATTTGAATGAAACAATGAATGAACACAGAATGATAAACTTCAACGATTCAATATTATTAGAATAATAATACGAGTGATCTCCTATCACTAGGGTTTACAACCTTGAATCACTATCAATTAATTCGTACTTCTATATTCTTATCGTTTCGTGTTGTATCTCTAAACCTTAACCTAGGAAATCCTTTTATAGACCAAGGATTCCTTTACAAGATAACTATCATTCTAATCTTATACGATATATACAATATATTTTCCATAATTATCTATTATATAAATCATAAACATAAACCGTACTAACCTCTTCACTCAACAGTCTTAACTGCTCATGTCTTCAACACTCTTCAGCAGTCTTAACTTCCATCTTCAACAGTCTTAACTGCTATCTTCAACAGTCTTAACTGCTAAAGCTTAATTTCCTAACAATCGCAGAAGCCGAGTATGTGTCTCTATCTGCGTGTTGTGCCCAAGTTCTATGGATGAGGACACAACTCACAGATTATGGTTTTACTTTCGACAGAATACCTATGTATTGTGATTCAAAAAGTGTCATAGCCATCTCGTGCAATCCAGTACAACACTCAAAGACCAAGCATATTAGAGTCCGCTATCACTTCATTAAAGAACACGTAGAAGATGGTACTGTTGAATTATTTTTCATGAAGACTGAATACCAACTCGTCGATTTATTTACTAAAGCCCTTCCAAAAGAAAGGTTTGAAAATCTAGTTCGACGAATTGGCATGCGAAGCCTAACTCCTGAGGAGCTAAAAAGTCTTCTCGAATCTTCTTGAAAATCATTTTCGAAATAGTTTCGCTGTAAATATTTTTGAAAAATCAAAATATAAAATTTGAAAAACCAACAAAAACAAAATATAAAAATAGAAAATTTTCAAAAATACAATAACAATATAAAATCATAAAACCAAAAATATTCTTCTCACGACATGTCTCTCGTATAATCGATATTCTGTACGTATCTAGAAATGTCATTCAACAATGATACAGACATGTACAGATGCTTGAGCGAGAGTTCATTTAAATGTTTTCTAAAACATGTCGTTTCTCAAAATTTCTTCACTATGGCTTTCCTATACTTCAGTACGAAACCCGCACTTAAATGATGACTTCTGATTACTTCAGATCAGGACTCGTAATTTCAATGTCAAAACAAAGAACCTTGTGCACATGATCAAGATTTTTAAAAAGATTTTTCAAAATCCTTTAAATTATTATGTGCTCAAGATAACTCCCTCTATACCCTTAAAATTGAATTTAAACTCTATGTTTAAAAACATGCTTTATTTAAGGGGGAGTATAAAAATGTAAACAAAAATGTTTCGATTTCATGCAAAAACAAATCCGTCTATCTCTCCAAAAAGCTTCCTTTTAATCAGTTGATATCAAAACTATCACGACATGCTATTTTTGAGGGGGAGATGACGTGATTAAAATGTGATCAAAACGTTTAAAGATCGTGGATTGAATCTCAAAAGAGCTCGACTCAGATTAAACCCTCGAATTGACGTATATCAAATCTCAGTAATCGAAAAGACTTGTCCGAGACGGGTAATAATTTCAAGCTGGTTTATCCAGTGATGTAAACGTGTCTCGCAAAGGACTTGTCTGAGTAGAATGTACCAATTCGAGAGATTCTCTTTGAATATGACCATGACGGGTAATAATTTCAAGCTAGTTTAACTAGTGATGTAAACATGTCTCGCAATGGTCATGTTCACTGAAAATCGATCAATTCAAATGTGCAAACTCTACCCACCATGTGCAAACTTATCTTAAAATGCATAAGCACATGGGTATGGGGAGTATTTTAGAAAATGCAAAACTCTCGAAGTGTTAACCAAAATGTGTTTTATTCATAAACACTTTGAGAGATTTTCACAAAAGGTTTTTATGGCATGTGATCAATAAATCTAGGATAATCATTGAGTAATAAGGTGATTATGGTTAGGTTTATGTCCTATGATCCGCCAGAGCCGGAGGGATCTACCCAACGACAATTCCAATAGATTAGAATTAGAAGTCCTTAGGTAAGATTGAAAAAAAAAGGAGTAAAGGAGAAAGGGAAAGAAGGGGTTGAAGAATGAAAAAGAAAAGTTTATGAAAGGGTGAAAAGAAATAACCCTCCATGAAAACTTAGGGCAGAAACCGGGTCAATACATCTGCTATCGGTTATCACAAAGTTGATACTGATATTGAAGACAAGACGTCATGGACCCAGTGACGCGCTACACTACCCCTCCTAGCCACTCAGATATCCCTTAAAAGATATTTGTTTCATTTCTCATGGAGAACCTTACATGATCTATCGGCCTCTCACTCTGAGATGTGTTGATATTGAAAAGGTTGGACTCTGCTCCATACCTCCGACTACTAAATCCAAAACGCACATTATCGAGTCTAGAGCCATGAGATTCATCAAAAATCTCTTAGGACACACTTCCAATATAATACACCTGTGTTCGCCAAAAAGGACACAAGGTGTACAAGAGTCTTAATGAGATCTACGGATCTTGCCTTATATCATGATGGTTATTTGCTTCAAATGGTCTACAGTCATGAAGTGATACTCCGGTATACTTCAGCGGCTCACCTGAATCATTGATACACTTCGGTGTATCTGAGTTAGCTCTCTCGGGGGCATCCGGTTCAGGAACATCCTTGGCAAGGATTAGAGAAAGTTTTCACACTATGCTGTCAACAATCTCGAAGTCCGAACCTGTAAGTGCTGGAAGATTTATTACTAACTGTTTTATGCAGGTACTGAGGAAAGTCCATCAACCATCATCATATAGCACAACATCTACCTCTCCTCATACTCATACTTATGAAGATCATCCTCAACAAAACTCAAGTGAAAAAGTTTAAGACAAAAAGATCAAGTTAAAGACAAAGTGTTACAACAAAGTCAAGAAGCTAATCAAGATGTCAAGAACAAGTTCATGTATCAAGTGAGGACGACATAAGTATGAAGTTCAAAGTATTATCAAGAAGTATGAGTATGATGGAAGAGACGACAATGCAAATATGTAGAAGATGTTGATCAAAGGCAAGAAGAACCAAAAGACGATTACTTCAAATATCACAAAGCATGAAGGAACAAAGAACAAAGACTATTCTACAATGACACACAAAATTCAAGACATCGAAGACTAAAGACCTAATCACACGGAGCGTCATTTGAATGACCATCCCTTAGGGGGAGATTGTTAGCATTGATAAAAATTGATGGTCATTTGGTTACTAACAACTTTGTATTGTGTCGTGTATACTTGTAATAGAATAGTCTAAGGGCTCATGGATTGGACCAAGCTAATTGGTTAAGAGTTAAGTAATGATTAGTCCATTTCACATAAGTTGTAACAAATTCCAATCCATGATGTATCAAAGCCCATAAGGGTTTCCTACATTGTACTATATATATCACACTCCACCTCATTTGAGAGTGGACGTGTGAGTGTGTTTGTGTATGTTTTTAATATAAGCTTTCTCTTCATCTCTTATTCCATCTTATATTCTCATGGCATAACATACATATACACGATCCATACTATTGTGCTTACATGAGTTATTTAGTGTGTGATAAAGTTAGACCTTGTGTTTTACACAGGAGATGTTAAACGAATGAGTCGAGATGATATGGTTATACATGAATGTTAAACAAATGAGCCGAGATGATATGGTTATACATGAGATGTTAAACGAATGAGTCGAGATGATATGATTATACATGAGATGTTAAACGAATGAGCCGAGATGATATGGTTATACACGAGATGTTAAACGAATGAGTCGAGATGATATGATTAAACATGAGATGTTAAACGAATGAGCCGAGATGATATGGTTATACACGAGATGTTAAAAGAATGAGTCGAGATGATATGGTCATACATGAAATGTTAAACGAATGAGTCGAGATGATATGATTATACATGAGATGTTAAACGAATGAGTCGAGATGATATGATTATACATGAGATGTTAAACGAATGAGCCGAGATGATATGGTTATACACGAGATGTTAAACGAATGAGCCGAGACGATATGGTTATACACGAGATTTTAAACGAATGAGCCGAGATGATATGATTATACATCAACTTCCAACAGTCACCTACCCCATCAGTATTATCTATCTATTTACTGTGACATTCCCACCAAAATATTGGCGCCAACACTTCCCACCAAAATATTGGCGCCAACACTTCCCACCAAAATATTGGCGCCAAAACTTCCCACCAAAAGCTAGCAGATCTGCTCTATCCTCACAAACACATTATATACACTCTTATCCTCAAAACCACTCAACCTCACAACCTCTTATCTTCACACCAATTTCAAAACCTGAGATGTAGCGATATAATCCTTTTATGTGTTCTTGTGGAACAGGAAATATAAAACTAAGAACATCACATCAAGAAGATACATTTGGATTGGAATATTATGCATGTCCTCGTTCGAAGGTGAACAATCATACATTTCTTATTTATGTAAATATACAAATAATTGGGTTGTAATCTCTTATAATTTCCTTATTATGTAACAGCCAAGACAAAAAGATCATGGATGTGGATATTTTATGTGGAAGAGTCAATTTGATGACCAGTTAAGAGTAATCTCTTCTGCTTCAACATCTCAAGGTTCTGGATCTGCACCAACAGAGTGCTCAAACTGTAATGCCAAAGATCTTAGGATAAACATGCTGGAATCACAAAAACAGGTGCTAGAGACAAGAGTAAGGATGCTGGAGGCAAGACTTGAAATGGCAAGGAATCCCGACGACCACGACCACGCATGTCAGTCGGGTGCAATACTCCGTGAGCTGTTAGGTGACATGGAAAATCTTCGTATGTAGTGGTGGTGTTGTTGTTGTTGTTGTTTAATAAAATATTGTTGTTATTGAAGTTATCGAACATGACATACACCCGTCTCTTGGAACTGAAGGAACAATATCAAAATTAACAGACACAAAGGCAAACCTTTTATTTAAAACACGTAAGAGTTCTCAACCACATACATTTCATACAAACTCAAACGAAACAACTCAAACGAAATAACTTGACAAGCAAACGAAACAAATCAAACGAAACAACTCGACAAGCAAACGAAGTAGATCAAACGAAAAAACTTGACAAGCAAACGAAACAGATCAAACGAAACACACGACATAGACCATAACAAACATCGCCCATTCATTTTTTTGCTGCTACTTCCCACTTTGCTAGAACCTGCACCATCTTTTCCCTTCCTTGCTTTCCTTTGCTTGATGAAATTTTCAAACATAGCTTCAAGATTTGTTATCCTATTTCTCAGATCATCATGTTTGGTTTCTAATGGGCTTTCTCCTCCAACATAATCAGCTTGAGCGTCCAACATCTCTCTGTAGTATGGCTTTTTTCTCAACCATTCCAGAATTTGGTCTCTCATCCACGGGCTAATGTTCTTATAAGAACCATATTCATCATAAATTTCATAGCCATATGTATTAAGAACTTCATTAAAGAGATACATCGACGATAAAACATTTGACCACTCCTCTTCTGGCGTGTAACCAACCATTGTTATGTGTGTTTTGTGGGAATTGACGATTGGGTTATTTGTGTTGTGCCGAATTGAGGATGATCGGTTAGGTTATATATAAGTAAAACTTTGACGGGATAAAGTTGCAATTTGGCGGGATAAATTGGCGCCAACACTTTTGGCGGGGACATGTCCCCGCCAAAAACTAATATCAGTAGCAGAAAATATTGGCGGATAAAGTAATTGTTATGAGGAAAAACGGAAAAACTCTTTTAGCGGAGACATGTCCCTAACAAAAGCTTGGCACTGTGTATCTAAAATTTTGGCGGGGACGTGTCCCCGCTAAAAGTGAGGGCGGGAAAAAAAACCCGGGAACAACTAAGAGTTACTAGTTTTGTTAAATTTTGCCAAATATCAAAAACACTTTCGGCGGGGACAAGGGTTTATGTGACAGCTCAGCGTTATTTTTGTCGTTTAGCGACTTTCGACGGGGACAGGGGCATCCCTGCCGAAAGTGTCGTCGCCCGTCCTACTTGTTTTTGTAGTGACAAGTCTTTGTTTTAGTTCACTCTCTCTGAAATATCGTATCATCAAAATGTCAAAACATATTCCACTCTTTTTGTGTCACTTATATATATAGGTCTTTACCAATGGAACATTTACCGAAAGTTGTAAGGTGTAGTGGAATAAATTAATACTTTCGTGACA
Organism: Artemisia tridentata subsp. tridentata; assembly: GCA_021014915.2. NCBI lineage: Eukaryota > Viridiplantae > Streptophyta > Magnoliopsida > Asterales > Asteraceae > Artemisia > Artemisia tridentata. Next base: position 223,265,865 of record CP139501.1, on the reverse strand, counting down.
GATTTTCTAAGAGTGACCGAGCTTTAGGCGTAGAGAAATACATGAATACTTATGACAGATTTCTCTTTTTTAAGTCCAACTCAAACACCCTATTATTCAGGGACTTGGACATCTCACATACACGGTTAAGTTAAAGTCATTTAGGGGTGTTCAAAAAATCCGAGAAACCGACGAACCGAGTCGATCCGCTCAATCCGAAACCGTAAAAAACCGATAACCGAAAAAACCGAAACCGAGAAAACCCGAAACCGGAAAAACCCGCTTATCACGGTTCGGTTTCGGTTTTTACTTTTAGTTATCTGCGGTTACCCGAACCGAACCGTGTATAATATACATGTAGGTTTCAACAAACCATTCATAAAAATGTACAAGTATTAACTATAATATTGCATTACTTTTATCGTATAACGCATTTTTTACTTATCTAATGTGATCATTTACTAACGTCCATGGATTAGATATAATTAATGTGATCGTAACCTATTAGCGTCAAATAAATAGTATTAGTTATTTTGTTACATATGATAGTTTGAATGTTTTTATTGCGACGGGACAACATTACTATGACTCTAATATCTTAAATGTTATTTAATTTTTCTACAATGACATATTATGTTCTACTTTATGTTATGGTTCGTCCGATTTGATTCGATTAATTTTTTTAAATGGTTAACCGTGACCCGAACCGCAGGTAACCGCTCATTTCGGGTACCCGCATGTCCGGTTACCCGCCTAGTACGGTTTGGTTTCGGATACTAAAATGAACTACCCGCCCCGCAATGGATAGTTAAAATCTCTAACCGAACCGAGCCGAACCGCCCCGTGAACACCCCTATCACATATACGGTTAAGTTAAAGTCATTTAGGGGGGAGGGAATGGTCCCCAAACTTCCTCAAATTGCCACCTCATCATCATCCAATAAAAACCCTCCAACTCATTTCAACCCAATCCTTCCCCAAACTTCCCCAAAATGGTGGCAATGGTCCCCAAACAACCCCAAATCCCACATTTTCCACATCACATTTTTTTTTCATTTATTTTTAATACATAAACTATTTAAAAATAAAACACATATCATTTCATTAAAAATAAAAAAAAAAAAATCCTACAATACTTAAAAAAAAATCACAACTTAAAATTAAAAAGAGTACATGTTACAATACTTAAAAAAAAAAAAAAATTCCTACAATACTTAAAACGAAACATTAATTGAAAACGAAACTACAATTTAAAAGTTACATGGCCATCCCCATTTTGCGGCAACTTGACGTTTTTCGTCTAGGAGGAGTTCCAACATAGCGGGATCGGTTATGTGATTGTGCGGGTTGGTGTAAAACTTCAAATCCCGTTGGCGAATCTTTGACTTGGTCGCGTCAAGTTGTGTAGCCCAAAAACTTGCCGCCAATTGATCCTTCTCTTCTTTGATGTCCAAATATTTTGTCTTTCTTTTTGCGTATGCGCTAATGTCTTCGCCCACATCATGGACCGACGAAGAGGACGCCGCTTGCTTCTTTTTCGCCTTTCTTGATTCAATTGGAGGGGAGGGGTCTTCATTCATGTCGGGAATGAAGTTGTCATTGCTACCAGATTCATACTCCCCCGACTTCCTCTTCGATGAACCGCTACCAACACAACCCATGCCGGGAATATCTTGAAAACACTCTTGCTCTTTCCATTTATCATGATCCTTCACAATCTCCCATGCCGGAAGATGACCAAAATCTTTACCTTTTGTTCGGGTGTTGTAATCCTTAAGGGCGACTTTCATTACGTCCACTTCGCTACACCCACTAGCCCTAACACGATCCTACAGAATTCCATAAACAAAAAAAGTGTACAATAATCTAAAAACTATATAATTCTAAAAAGTATATAATTCTAAAAAGTATATAATTCAAAAAAACTATAATTCTAAAAAGTATATAATTCAAAAAAAACTATATAATTCTAAAAAGTATATAATTCAAAAAAATATAAAATTATACCGCTTGGATGTAGGCGCCGTTAAATATACCCATGGCGTAGTTCATTGCTTTCCACTTCGTTGTCAAACCATGAACGGTTCGGGTAGTACGTCCCATAGTTGTCGCGTAATGCTCGAGAACCCGCTTCCAAAAACCTTCCCTATTTTGCTCATTCCCGAATCTTTTACATTCGGATATTTGAATCCAAGCCTTTGCCAACGCCACCTCTTGGTCGGGGGTCCAATGCTCACGCTTTGCCTTTGTGGTAGCCTTTTTCTTTCCTCGCACATCAACTTCTTGAATGTCATCATCTTCATCTTCTTCATCGGTGTCTTCCAAAAAATAAACAAACGTAAGTAAACAAAAGTGTATAAAATTAAATAAAAGTAAGTAAACAAAAAATGTATAAAATTAAATAAAAGTAAGTATGTATACCGGGTAATGGTTGCGTTTCGGGTACAACCTCGGCTTGAGGTTCGTCCCACGGGGACCACTCGGACGTCGTATTGATGTTGTAGTTTTGAGGATTCATTGGCGGAGGGTTGGTGCTAAAATTATACGGAAAATAAGGAAGTGGAGATGTGGGTTGTGGAATGTAAGGGGATGATGGTTGAGAGAATTGGTTGGGAGATGATGTAGAAAATTGTTGTGAAAATTGTTGAGAGAATGGGTTTGGATATGTAGTTTGTTGCGGTGGTGGATAAACCGGGCGATTGGGGTGTGATCGAGTTTGTTTTTTGGAGGTTGTTTTCTTACCACCTCTTGGATCCATGATTTGGTGTAGTTTTTTTTTTTTTTTTTTTTTTTTTTTTTTTTTTGATGTATGATTTGTGTTGAGTTTTGATTGAGAAAATTAGGTATTTATATAGTGAATATTGGGGTTGAAAAAAGGGAAAAAAAATTTTTTTTTTTAAGCCAACGGCTAAATTGGCAGTTTTTGTCAAAATGACCGTTGCAAAACGTTTATATTTCCATTTCATTCATTCGGTGAACTTAGCCAAAAATTTTCCATTTCATTCGGCGCCGCCTACCGGCGACGGTGTGCCCGATCGGCACCGGCCGGCACCGGCAGCCACCCCGAGTCCACTCCCTCCCCCCTTAGTATTCACTACGGTGGTTTATGAAAAAATTTAAAAAAATATAAAGAGGTTTATCATTTTGTTAATCATAGTGGACATGTGTTTTAATGCTTATGTAAAATGAAAACGTCTAACATTTGCAATCTCTTTTAAATTTAATGCATTGATGTTTAATGAGATTTTTATAAAGTTTTAAAAAGTTTATAAATAGTAGAGAAAGATTAGGATGACTTAACGCTATTATAAACATTTAAAAAGTTCATAATAATGGATGCCTTTAGATATCATTTCTTTTTTCTTTATTGACAGTTTCATTAACATATGCTCAACTCTTTTACTACATATATACCCAAACAAAAAGATAATTGGCTTCTTATTTAACGACTTCACATGACACAAAGAATAGCATGTTAGGATCTATGTCCATACAGATTGACTGTTTGTATGTTGCTACTAAACGGTATGCCTTTTACCAAAAGCAACATGATTTTATTCAACAACTTCACATATATAAATATCATGCATGTGTTACTGTTTCTCCAGGAGGGAGAAAAACAACTGAGACTAAAGGGAGTGAGGCTACTCAACTAAGGGGCGACTCACACACGTGGCGCTGAGTCAGCATGTTGGGTAGCCTAAAAAAAAGGGGGAGTGGGGCTACCCAGGAGGGTGGGGCGACTCGCGACACGTGGCACTTGTAATGATTGTTTTTTTTTTTTTTTTTTTTTTTTTCAATATTAACTTATTAATAATAACTAAAAATACATTTTATATAAATAATAAATAATAACTAAAATACATATTAAAAATTATTCTTATAACTAAAAATACATAATTGTAAAACATAAATATTACATAATTGTTATACCTAATAATACTAAAAATTATTCTTCATCACTAACAAATTCGTCGACTTCTGGAGGCGCGTTTTGTTGTTCATTCGGGCCACGATTATCCCATAAATGATCCACCAAATCCGCCTTAAGCATATTGTGTGTTTCGCGGCTTCTAACGACATTTGAATTCTCAATGCGTTGCTCCATTGGAGTTTCTTGAGTCCAATACTCGGGGTTCAATGTCTGGTCGTGCTCGTTGAAATCTTGACAAAATGCCTTGTCCTCATCCTCCAAAATCATGTTATGGAGAATAATACAAGTATACATGACGGCATGCATTTTCTCCTTGTCCCAATATCTTGATGGAAAACTAACAACTTTCCACCTCTTTTTCAAAACCCCGAACGCTCTCTCAATATCCTTCCGTGCCGACTCTTGTTTCTTCTTAAAGTATTTTCTTTTTTCATCAACTGGGTCGGTGAAAGTCTTCACAAAGGTAGTGTATTCCGGGTATATGCCATCACTCAAATAATACCCGGCTCTGTAATAATTACCGTTTGCATAAAAAGCAGCTACAAATTAAAAATGAAAACGTGTTAGTAAAACATAAAAAGTTATAAAATACATAATTCATTTATTAACAAATATAATAACCTGTTGGCGCCAACCCAGATATAATTTCTTCAAGTATAGGTGAAGACTCAAACACGTTGATGTCGTTGTTTGATCCTTGCTGACCAAAATAAGCGTTCCAAATCCATAAATCGGTAGACGCAACCGCCTGAAGTATCAACGACGGTTTCCCAATATCCCCTCGTGTGTGTGTGCCCCGCCATGCGGTCGGACAAATCTCCCAGGGCCAGTGCATGCAATCAATACTACCAATCATGCCCGGGAAACCATGAACCTGCTCATGCACCTCGTAAATACGTTGTAGATCCGTCCAAGTCGGTCTACGTAGATACGTCGGCCCATACATCTCAATAATACCTATTAATAGTTAAAAAGTAACAATTAAAAAAATACTAACTAACTATACTAAAAATATGTAGTAATTCTAACTAATAATGATACAACTAATAATTCTAACTAATAATAATACTACTAATAATTCAAAAAAATACTAACTAATAATTCTAACTAATAATAATACTACTAGTAATTCTAACTAATAATAATACCTTGACAAAATTTAGTCAACGTATCCCGTGAAGTCCTCGCCGACATTTCCAGGTTCTCGTCAAATGAATCGACGCTCGATCCGTATGCTAGTTGACGAAAGCGGAAGTACATTTTTGTATTGAGGTGAAACCTAACTTCCCACGACAATCATAATTTTGTTGAAAATACGGGTACTCTTCTTCCAAATCATTTGTTATCTTCAAAAAAAGCCGCTTACTCATACGAAAGCGTCGTCGAAATACCCGCGCATCGAATACCGGTTGATCAACAAAGTAAAAACGCATCAACCTCTCGTTTGCCTCCTCTCGACGACGATTCACATACACCCTTCTTCTTAAAACGGGGCCATCATCTGCTACCCGCTCTTTCACGACTTCAATAAATGTATTAACGGTGCTTTTAAATGGCACCTTCGATCGCCTCATCTAGTTCCGAAGAATCGGAACTTGATGATGAGGATGACGAATCTTCGAAATCTTCCATAAAAAATTTTTTTACGTTATGGTGGGTTTTTTTTATTAGAAATAAGAGTGTTGTGTGTGTGTGTGTTTTTTTTTTTGAAAATATATGTTGTGTGTTTTTTTTTATGAAGATCGAAGGTTTATATTAAAAATAAAAAAAAAGAAGATGTGAGCCGTTATCAAACGGCTATATTTATCGAAGAAAGAAAACGAACCGGCGATCCATATCAATCGCCTGAGGACCAAGTCGCCGGGGGGGGGGGGGGGGGGGCGGTGTAGCCGGCGATCCGGCGGCGATCCAAGGCCTTATCGCCGGTGGGTTCGCTCGACTCCCTTCAGCCTAAAGAGACCCCAATCAATCTTTCCTTATCTAAAACACTACCAAACAAGTATACTTTGTTCTTGTTACCCTTCAAATTTGTGTTTTTTCTCTTGGGAAAATCCCAATTAGACTTTTCTTTTTCTAAAGCCCTACCAAACAAGTATACTTTGCCCTAGTTATCCTTCAAAATTGCTTTCATCTCTATCCAAAACCCAAAATCCACTAATGTCACAATAAAAATCCAAGTCATATACGTACAATATAATCTTATTTTTGATATAATCGTTGTGAAATATTACTTTTAATTAAATAGTAATTTTTTGTTCTTTCCTTAAAATATGAGGAAAACGTATGCTAAAAACTAGAGAATGTGTTAAGCGACATTGCAAAAGCTTGATAAATGTTTGCAAGAGGTGGAAGTCAAATGTATGTAAAAGGCTTGCTTGAATGAGCAAGGTGAAGGCTGGACCAGACAATGACAGATCCACGGATCTCTTAAGGGATCCGTCTGTCTTGAAGGATCCGTCGGTCATATGCATGCCAAAAATCTATCCATTTTTAGAGGTCATTCATGTCTTGTTTGGAATATTTCCTCTTTTATGACACAGGTAAAAGCTGAGATTAAAGGGCTAAGATGTTTGCTTAAATTATTAAACACACAAGACCCTAAAATGTGGTAATTATGTTTTTCATGTAAAAACACTATAGATGTTTTTTTCATTAGTCTTGGATTATTGCCAAAATGACAAATCCACATTTTCATGCAAGATCAAATTTGAATTGTTTCCTAAATGAGAATATTCTACCTAGTTGGTTACGTGGGGTTAAAACATTTTGTTTCGATTGAAAGTAATTTGTTTAAATAAAAGTTTATAAAACTTTTGCTAAAGTTTATAATGTAATGCTCTATAAAATGATGCAAGTGTTTTATGCATTGTTATGGAAGTTTACTTATTCAAGAATCAAAGTGATTTTGTCTCTTTGCCAAAACAAAATATGTTTTCTGTTAAGTGGAAATTTATTTTTGTAAATCATTTAATGAGTTTTTATAAAAATAGTGCAAGTGTTTAGGATGCATGATGCAAGAGATTTATAAGACGGTGAAAGTATTTTGATGCAAAATATGAAGAAAAAAAAAAATGCAACTATGATCATTATCCTAGTTTGTAAAATCATGTTTATACCTGTATAAAATGTGAAATGAGATTCGAAAAAGAATGATTGAGATTCTAAATACTTAATGACTCCAAAATATATTTTAGACATTCTTAATAGTTTGTTAAATGGTTTGATCATAATGCAACAAAATAAACATATTCGAACATGTGTTGTGTTGAAGCATGAGAGGACTCCAGACGTCGATGAGGTGTTGATGAATGTATGCTTGGACGAATTATGGTTATGAGTAACTTGCGTATTTTACGTTATATATTACAAGTTACATGTTTGTCATTATCTAAACATACCTTTTAGTTTAAATATCTTCATATTTGCAGTAACAAAATATTTTAACTAAATAGTCTGTGATGTAACTAATTACACAAAGGTTGATTGATCAGCTACTCTATTATAGTTGTGGTATTGCAATTGGGTGATGTTATCCTAACACCCCCTGTAGGGGGTGTTTTAATGATTGGATGTTGTCACCGCTTGTACTGTCTGTTTTATGGATTGTATAATTTGACCAAAATAGGGGGGCCCCACATAGTAGGGGGTGTACCCCTAACACAACCCATTGCAATTATCTCTCTGGCAAAAAAAATGAAAAATGTACTTATAACTAACTTGTTATTTTTTGCTTTTTAGTTGGCATTTTATTTTTTATTGTATACATTATACTTTTATATTTCGTCTATTGTGTATATCTTATGACCATTTTACTCGTCTCGTTAATAGGGGTGTTGATAAATAGAAGGGTAAAATGTGCACAAGATAAACACATAAACCGAATTTGAAATTATAATGTATACAATAAAAAAGAAAAAAAAAATGACTATATAACAAAACATAAAACAATAAATATAAGATTAGTTACATTCTCATGACCTTTGCCCTTGTATACTCAAGTTCAAATCTACCTCACAATCTTTTTGAACCTTTTAGTTATGTTTCTTCTTTCAAAACACATTTTCTTTTCCATATATTTTCTTCTTCTTTTTTAATGTAAAATTTGAATTATATTAACTACAAATGTAGTTGCTATGACATAAAGATATTTGGCGTCACATGTAGTACACTTACAAATATTTTTTTAAACAGTCTTTTTTTTTCTTCTAAAAAAAATAAATAAAAATAAAAATAAAAATAAAAAAAGGAAGCAATTACAATATGGTAATTTGCTATATTCCTATTTTCACGAAAGAAAAGAAAAGATACAGTGAGAAAAAAAAAACTACAATAAGAAGAATAATGAGAAGTATTTCTAACCAAATATTTTATATAAGAATGATGATTTTAAAAAGAGATGCATTTACTTTTATAGGTGCATCTGAAATGTGTAGTTGTGTTTTCTTTTCACCTTTCTCATTTTAATTTTTCTTAACCATTTGATCATAACTATTAATTTCATTAGGTAACGGGTTTTTCTTCAGTGATTTGAATCGAAGCATCTTTTGAAGGTTGAAAACTATGGACAATAACTTTCATCTATAGTTTCAATTATATATTAGGTAGTAATTTAGAAAGTTTTTAAAGCATATATATTAGGTATGAATGTCGGATGCTTGTTGCATCATCCTATGTAGTATTGCCGTATTGGTACTCACACTGTGATCAGTAGCACGTCTCACATCCATAAGTTGATCGATATTACACTACAACATTTACCAGTTTCCCCATCGACATTTTCCCCGACAAAAATAGATCCTACGTGGCACAAATTCTCGTAGAAAAGTCAAATAAATTATTGTACATGTTTCCCCGGCGACATGTCGCCGGGGATAATGAAGTTACATTTTGACCAAATATTTCTTCGTAAAACGTAGCGGGAACTTTTCCCGCTCATGTTTCCCCAGCGACATGTCGCTGCGGATTCTTTTGTTTAGTTACGAAATTGTAATTAGTGTTAATGACTCTTATGGTGACGTGGACAATTGTTTCCCCAGCGACATGTCGCTGGGGATACGTGTTTGGGT
>CP139501.1:223010109-223256786 GCA_021014915.2 Artemisia tridentata subsp. tridentata | reverse complement strand
GCATGCCTCACAACAAGCTCTACTTGTCAAGAAAGGGAACCAACTGCACATGGAAAGTGTTCAAATGTTGATAAGTTAAATAAATTTGACATAATACGAAACAAAGGATATTTGAGTTGACATACAAATCTCTGAGCATAAAAATATTTGATTTCATGGCTAGAAACATATACTACAAAGAAGTACAATACAGTCACACTATGGAATGGACGATATGGTAGATAATTCACCACAAATGTTTTACCTGTGCCACTTTCCACTAGAACCAGAAGAAAACCCTAAAATGTTTCCAATTGCCATCCATGTGCAAAATATAGCATTGGCCGAGTTTCTCTGACTAGGGCCTACACAATAAGATCAAACATTAGCATTTGTGAAGACATAAACATCATGCTCAAAGTACTTGAAAGAAGGTGGTAACAGAACCACCAAACCAAATCTCATAAAGAGTATACACCTGCTAAATCAGCCAGAAGAGCTCGTGCAGGACCCTGCAAATGTAAAACAAATTACTTGGATGTGCATGTGATAGTTATAAACAAGTAAATGCACAGAAGAAAAATCCAAAAGTACTTACCTGAACGGTGTTATTAGCAAGGTCCAACATCCAAAATCCTAAAATGAAAACAAATGCTGCCCTTGTACGTGTACCTTTAAAAGTGCTGCCATAAATAACTGGATTATACAAAGCTTATTTATCCTAAAACTAAAGGAGGATAGATAGAAGCAAGCAGATACCTGCAATGTTCTTCCGTATCTCCAATCAAATATCCAATGTCTGCAGAAAACCCGATAATTACCACCTAAAGTGCAATATATAATTTAGTAAAGGATTAAAAGAGTAATTAAAAGCTAGAAACATGAATTTCTGTAATGTAATACTCACAGAAATTGATATCATGATAGATCCAAGCAAAATAAATGGTCGCCTTCTGCCATATTTCGAAGTGCATTTGTCACTCCAAATGCCAACACAAGGCTGAACCTGCGAGATAGAAAATCGTATAAGGTTAGTTATGAAACTTCTATAACCATCAGACATCAACATGAGAAATATCTGTAAGTCGATGACTTTCGCCAATTAAAAAGTATAAAAAACCAAAAAGTGCATCCTAGAACCTTTTCTTTCAAATGCTGAAATGAACCAGATTGTTTCATCATGTTACTAACATTATGCACATTTTGGGAGAAATGCATTCTCAGGACTTCCTATTGCATACAGAAAATGCCTACATGCATGCTTTCTGGATTAGTCTGTATGGGTTTAGTGTTCAGGAGCTAGAATAACAATGATATATAAAAGTCAGTTGTAGTTGCTGTGAATGCCAGGCTGGGCCACCTTGAATCGCATGAGCCTCAGGCGAGGAGACCTGAGGGATCCCGCCGAAAGACTAGCTGATGTCCACCTGCCTGCTTCTGATGGGATAGAAGTAGGCTATCAGTCATCAGTGTGTCTTCTTCAGTCAGCTTAAGTGCTTGTCAGCACTGAAATGCTTTTGGATTCTGAGTTTTCCTGCTGTCGTTTTGACTTTTCAAGGTGAGGCTCCATTAAAGAGTAGGACGAAGGGAGAGGTAGGGGTAAACCATAATTGACATGGGGAAAGCAGTGAAAACAGATTTAAATGAGTGAAATTCACTAAAGTAGTCGGCCATAGATAAGGTACCTTTAAAGGATGCTAGTTATGTCCAAATCCATAGTAATTGACCTCTTCTTAAATTTCTATTAACTTTCAGGTATAGCGATTTAGTCTACACTAACCAGTTTTTGGAGAAAGTTCTGTGGTTGTTGACGTAAGATTTTCAAAGATTACTCATAGTTCAGTTTCCTGTCAGGTCAATACCTCTCTTACTACTATCAAAAACTCATGAACTAATATTAAACCATCTAATGCAATAGTAAAGTGGCAGCTAGTGCCTGGTGGTACTAATATCCAATGCCGTGAAGCCTGGCAAGATCCAAAGAACATAACTTTCCATACTAAGCAAAAAAAGAGTGGTTGTTTACATGGTTCAGAGTTTCAGTGTCTGGGGCCAAAATAAGTAATACTATTTACTAAAGAGGCAGCTGAGGCACAGGGTTGTAACTAGTGTGAAATTGGGGAAGGATCAATAAACCTTCCTGATTAAAGCAAGCAAAGAAAGTGATTGTTCCATGGTTTTGAGGCCCGCTTTTCAGAGCAATAAAAGCCATTCTAGAGTTGCAGCTGCCCACGGCTGTGTAAAACAGTAATGAGTATGCAGACTTTTTATTATCTCTTTAATGTAAGGCATCTGAAGGTGCGTGGTTATTTAAAAAAGTTCATAGTTATACACTTTTGTGATCCCTTATTTCTGCATCCCACAATTAACTACATCAAGAAGCAACCCTTCCTTTTCAGGTACTTAGTGACTCGACAATTATATAGCCAAAAGCCCAACATGATGTTAAAAAGGAAGGAGTAATCACATGTTTAATGCTTAGCTGTCCCAATAATTCTTTATGAGTGCACAAGTTGCATTACCTCACTCCCTCTCTTCTCTTTTTGTAACTTCTCAAGCAAGCACTCATCTTATACACTACACAACCTCTTCAAATATGTTTATATCGTTAAAAGAGTTCATTTCTTATGTTACTATCTGTGTAAAAGCTATACCTAAGTTTGATGAGAGTTCAGAACTAGTTATATACACAGCATAACCAAAGTAGGTATTTGCCACCATTCACACAAAAACCACGGCAATAAAACAATCTTTCATATTCTACAAAGCAGTGGCATACTTCTGAACTTCAAATTGACATTCAGATAGTTAGAAAAAACATTATCACAAGTTTATAACTTACCACAAGACCTGTAATTGGACCACAAAGCCAGATAAACGAGGAGAACGCATGGCCTATTCCAAGTGTCTGCAACAAAAATAAAAGAAGAGAAATCAATAACTAAATACCCAAACTAAAACACGAGATGCTAGCATAACATGAGTACTATAAATCGACATGAGAATGAAGCCATTCACATAATACACACTTTTAAAAAACTACAGGCTTTCACTAGCATAAGACCTATCTGATCATCATTTCATAATATTTCCTTGTGATCTAATTCTCCCTACAAACATATATCACAAGAGTTTACTAAATCAATAATTTTCTTTAACAAATGATTTGGAGACCTAAATGTATGGCATTAGATTATTGGTTTGTAAAGAAGTGAGACCCAATGCGACAACCAACAAAATGCTGCCACACGGATTTAGGCATACATTTAGGTCTGTCAATCATTTCTCTTATTTTAATAATGTCATTGCCATCATATCGACATACTCTTCACTCTACAGATATCCAAATCCTCATTTCTAACCGAGATTCCACTTTCAAAAAAATTCATCACATCTTGTACACACAAACACTAACACAAAAAAAACTCTGCATTTAATACTATCATACACTTTCGGCATCCGCTTCAATAACTAATTAGGTAAAAACTAGCATAAATATCTACACTACTAACTGTTGACGTATGTGTCCGAACGGCCTGTCTCGACCGGCCGTCCGGACGACATCGAGCCGCCCGGGCATACCGGAAGGCATACGACTCATCCGGCCAAAATCACTGTGAGTAATAGGACAGGTGGCATTTACCTTTTGACAGATGGCAGCTGCAGACACCGCCGCCGCCTCCCCAGGATTTACGGGATTATGTCGGGGACATATCCCCTGAAAATCGGGCGCCGCCATTTCAGGTATCAAGGTCGAGTACTATAAATACTCGACTCATTTACTGCTCTCAACTAACACTTTTACCTGCATTAACTTCTCACTATAATTGATAGCCCTTTCGGAATATCAAATACTTATTCTCACACCGGAGGTGGGTCCTGGGATAACACCCGGGGCGAGCCTAACGTGTGTTGTTGTGTGCAGATATCCGGAGGACCCCAAATAGCCGAAAGGACTTACACCCAAGCCTACCGGAGGAACCCAAGTTGAGTTCAACCGGGAGGCTCCCTTTATTTGTCTGAAGTGATTGCAAGAAATTGCTTCAACAAATTGGCGCCATCCGTGGGACCTTTCACTCGATCTACCTGAAGTTAGGAATGACAGGTTCTCCACCAACATTCGAGGCATTCGGGGCAACGGGAACAACACCCATCTTCACCCCTGTCCGAAACGCGGGAGAGGCCGGAGGATCTGGAGGAGACCAACACCCTCCGGACGCTCAAGCCCTGATCGAGGGTCATCTTTCGGCCTTGAAAGAATTGTTCAAGGAGCCGGGCAATCGTAGCCTGGTAAGCCCCAGAATGCTGAGGCTCGATGACGGATATGAGAGTTCGGAGGGAGAGGAGGTGGAAATGTCGCCCTACGGAAAAGGAAAGAAGGTAGATGACGGTTACGGGAAAAGGAAAAAAGCAGGTGACGGTCACGAAAAAGGGAAAGGGACAGACGACGATTTGAGCAAACCATTCAAAGAAATGATCAAATGCCCATTCACAAAAAGAATCATAGAATTCTCATCCCCCAAACACAAGATCCCCACGAACTTAAAACTATACCAAGGGACCACTGATCCGGATGACCACATCAATCGTTTCACCGGAGCAGGAAACCATGAAGAATGGCCCATGCCCGTGTGGTGTCGAATGTTTCAACAAACCTTGGACGGGAAGGCCAGAGGATGGTTTGATAAGCTCCCTACAGGAAGCATCGATAGTTGGGACGAGCTCCAGAAAAGATTTTTGAACAGATTTAGCATGTTAAGGATAAGCACCAAGGACCTCACGGAGATTAACAAGATTCATCGAAAGGCGAACGAAAGCCTTCCGGATTTCAAAGAAAGGTGGATATGTGAGGCCAACCACTTCCCGGACGCCCCGGAGATCATGCAAATCGGGTCATTTCTGAATGGTCACCATTGCCCGGAGTTAGCCAAGAAGTTCTCGGATAAGATCCCCAAAACCGTTGACGAAATGTTGGAACGGATTGATGATTTTGTTCGTTCTGAGGAGGCATTCCGAGCAACAGAGCTGCCAAAGGGAGAGAGAACGGAGTCTCGGCCTAACCCATACCACAACAGGAACGACTACCAGCCAAAACCTCCTGTTGGAGATTATCGCCGGAATAACCCTAGGGTTGGGTTCAAAGGGCGAAGGAATGATTATTACACACCTTATGTAGCCCCAAGGTACGGCAACACCGGGAGATCCGACCCCCGCCGAAATGATATCCGTCGAAATGAGACAAGACCGATAGATTTGGACGTCCTTACGAAGACACCCAAGGAAATATTGGCGACGGAACATCAGCTAAGGTTGCCGCAGCCTCCTCCAACCAAGGGAAAGCCACAGAAAGATTGTGAGGACAGATACTGTGACTATCATGGGGAGAAAGGGCATTTCACTGATGATTGCTGGGTACTCAGGGAGGAGTTAAAAACCGCGTTGAGTACAGGGAAGCTGGATCATTTGGTAAAAGACCTCAGGAGAGGAAAGAAAACCAACCAAGGGGGTAACTACCAAGGGAATAAAGGGAAAGTAATCAACATGGTCCGGAGCCTTATAACCTCCCGGAAAGCGGAAGAAGTGGGGAAGGAAGAGTGGATGGACGCGCCAATAAGCTTCCCGTCTATCCCTCTGGAGAAGATGTCGGACGAACCGCTGATAGTCAAGATGGAAACTGAGGGAAGAGAAATCCGTGAGGTTTATGTTGACCCGGGCGCATCAATGGAAGTAATGTATGGGCATCAATTTGAGCGCTTGGGCCGGGCGGTTAAGGCACGATTGAGAAAGGTCGACACAACTTTGACGGGATTCACTGGAAAACCCATCAGGCCGAGAGGGGTAATTGACTTGGAGATCCGCTTCGGAAGTCTGGGTCTGTCTCGGAAAATCAGTTTGGAGTTTGCCGTGGTCGACTCACCTTCCCCCTACAATGCCATACTGGGACGCGTCGGATTGAGGAAGTTGCGGGCCGTACCATCAACCATCCATTCGACGATTAAATTTCCAACACCAGGGGGCATAGCGACATTGGTCACTCAACCAAAGACGCAAAGGCACCATGATGCAAGGGAGGAGCCCATCGCAGAAACAAAAGAAACCAAGAAAAGAAATCATCCGTTGGGAGGAGTAAAACAGGACTGGCCGTGTGAACAAAAGAAGGGACCTAGGACCGGAAGGAAGGATGGAAGAAAGATGAATGGGCATGATGGCCAAGGAAGCCCCAACACACCGGCCAAGAAACAAGCAATGGCTCAGGTAGTTGTCAGTACGATATTACAAATTGGGAAAGCAAGGTCTGCGGGAATGCGACCCGACAGAGGCATCGGAAGCCTGCCGAACGAGATAACAAAAGTCGAACAGGGATAGTCAGGAGAACGCCGCAAGCACAGCGGGCGATTGATTGTAAAAGCGTCCATGTAAATGGGGCTTAACGTATTCTGTGTAACACCCGAAAGGGTTTGATGTTAATCATTTAATGAAACGTAGCTACCCTACCGATGAGGGGGGCAATTTTCTCATGATATCTTTGAAATGTTTATGATATCCCAAGAAGGCTTGATATTGACTGTTTTCAATGACAAATGCAGTTACCCCACCATGGGAGGGAGTCAATGTCCCTGCGGAACATCACCTGAATATTTATGTGAGATCCCACATGTGTAACAATTACGAAACAGCTCGAACATAAGTTTAAAGTGACTCGTTCGGATGACTCGCGACATCCGGGCATAGTCAGTGTTCGAGCTAGGTGCTTGGAACACAAGTTTAAAGTGACTCGTTCGGGTGACTCGCGACATCCGGACGTAGTCAGTGTTCATTGTTTTCTGGACATAATTAGAAAATGACCCCCCCGAGAGGTTCACGCCCTCCGGGGAGTTTGTGGTCAATGTCCAAAGATGGTTGATACCCTAAAAAAAGGAAGGGGTTGCCATAATCCTGGCGGAAAGGCTGAACCACCTGTAAAATCTCGAACATAAGTAGAAAGTGATCCCTCCGAGAGGTTCGTGCCCTCCGGAGATTAGTGGTCAGTGTTCATTGTTCTCTGGACATAATTAGAAAGTGGCCCCCCCCGAGGTTCGCGCCCTCCGGGGAGTTTGTGGTCAATGTCCAAAGATGGTTGATACCTAAAAAAGGAAGGGGTTGCCATAATCCTAGCGGAAAGGCTGAATCATTTGTAACATTTTGAACACAAGTAAAAAACGATCCCTCCGGGAGGCTGGCCCCCTCCGGAGACTTTCGTGGTCAATATTCACATGATCACCATACAACCACGCAAAATGTATAAACTTGCACTGTCGGAACTATGCAAACACAAAAGTAATAACAAGCGAATGTCACGCGTCCATAATCAAAAAAACATACAAGTGCACTTTCGGTACCATACGAATGACAGATAAACAACGGACAAACGATGCGATTCATAACACCTACGAATACCAAAGAACAACTATTCGACAACGTCCATTTCGAAGACCCAAATTGTCCCATTACAACCCACGCATGTGGTCCACGCAAAAAAAAAAAGAGAAGAATATATATTTCTGGGGAAGGGAAAAAGGAGGAAGAAGGATAAGACACACACATTACTAAATCACAAGTTAATAGAATCCGGCAGGGTCGTTCAAGGATCCAGTAGAGCGTCCCATCATATCAACCGAAAGGTCAATTCCGCTAAATCTAGATCACTCCGGAAACAAGCAAGAACAATAGCACGAAACATGAAACATGGAGCACGCGAAGCACAAAACAATCATAAATATATGCAAAGAAACAAGACACACAAATTATTTGTCACAAGATTATTACAGTCATCCGGATGTATGTATATGAAAAAGAAAGAGAAAAAATTGTTCTTGGCTCAAAGGCCTTACAACACAAGGTAAACCAAATCACTCGGAAACTTAGGGGGCCGACCCGTCCTTTCCAACAGTCGGTCCCTCGACGTTAGTAGTCCCGGAAGTTGATCCCTCGGCGGCATTAACAGTCGGAGCACGGGGAGAAGCAGCCGGGTCGGGATCAGGGAAGATTTTCAGGATCTCATCAAGAGACTTAAGATAGGAACCGCTGATCTTCTTGATATAAGGATACTCGGCGGTAAACAACCCGTCAAATGCCGGGTCGAGTTTCTTCGCAGCATCCACATCCAGATCTTCCGTTTTGGCCAGAATGGCGGCCACTTCTTCCGGCCCGCGGCCCTCAACCACACCTTCCATAAACCCAGATTGCGAGGACAAGCTGAAGGGCCCTGCTAGATGATTCTTGTACTCATAACTGCCCAACAGACGACGAACAACCTCTGGAAGGACCTCCTTAACTACCCTGAACCTTTCTGCTTCGGTGCGGCCCACTCGGGCAATCAGATCTCTCTTTTCTTCCCGAAGGCTCATGTTGTCCTTCACTTCGTCACTCAGGTTAGCTTTAGCTTTTTCCAAATCAGCTTCCAAGGCGCTGATTCGTTCCGCTGCGGCCAACCTCTCATCCTCCACCAACTTCTCCAACTCTTTCACTTGCCCCATCAACTCCGACTCTCGCACCAGGCAGGTGGAATGCTCCATCTTCAGTTGTTTGAGCTCCCCCCCGTTCTTTCCAAGGTTTCCACAATGCTGGTGGACCTCGTGAAGCTCGCTATGGTCGTGAAGGAGTTTCTCGAACCGAAGCAGCAAGTCCGACTGAGCAACGGACCCCATACCCAAAAGTCTCCAGGCTCTCTGAACGACCTCAGCATCCCCCAAACTCTCCAGAAACGACTCCTCTTTCGGAGTCGGTAAGTGCAACAACAGTTCCCGACAGACCTTCCAGTTATCCAACCGGTCGTCCTTGCTCACCTTCCACGTCGGCACATGCAAAGAGGCCGACTCGCTGTCACCGGCTACCTTACCCTTCCCGCGGTTAGAAGCAGCAGCAGAAGAAGCCCCTACATTTTCGAAAAGTTTTATTTGTTATTATTGCAAGTCAAACAAAAATGGCGGAACGAATGCATAATTTGGAAATCAGCGTTTCATAAAGGGAAAGGAAGAAACACTTACCAGCACCGGTGGCCTCCGACGTAAAGCCCTCGCCGGTACCTCCTTGGGTATCCGGCCGTTTTCTTCCGGCCGAAGCATCGGCCCCCTCCGGCTGTTTTCTTGCGCCCGAGGCACCCTCGCCTTCATTGGGCTCTCGGAAGGTACCCCCTCCGGATGAATCACGATGAAGACGGACTCTCGTTCCCTGTATTTGAGCCTGAGAGATGGGTCGGACGACATCCTGATCCGGTTTTCTCTTTCGGGAGACTGAGACCTTGGGGTCAGACTTGTCGACTCCGGTCATTTCTACCGTCTGCTCAGGGATAACGGTTTGAGGAGCAGCGGCAGCATGCGATCCCTGGGTTTGACTCCCTTGATGCTTGTCCCCCTGGGTCACCGGCACATCCTTCTTAACTTTGGGCTTCCTCAGGTATTGAGACATTGTGATAACTGCAAAAAACGGATGCAGATAATGGTCAAAACGTTGCACAGGCAAGGGCCGGAACACAACTAAAATAATAAAAGGAGATAGACAGAGGCCGTAAGGGCATAACCCTTCCCCCGATTCCCCTAGAAGCCGCCCACTAGTTGGGATACCCCCAGTCGGGCGAGAGCCCTACTACGTGGAAAATTCAAACGACACAAGGTCTATCGTTCCCTAAGCCATCCTATCGGCGTTCGGGGTAAAAGAACTGAAGGGTTTATAAGGAAGCTACGAAGAGAAACCTCGAAAAATGTTATATGATGCCTTCCTAACGACGCTAGGTATGCTTCTCTACGGTACTTCGTAATCCATGATAACCCCATGCACTGCCCTTTAACCCCATCGAAAGGCACGTGTCTCTACGATAACTTGGGGAGGAATCATTGGACCCCTGGAAAGTTCTCACAAGTAGAAGTGGGCAAAGCCGATGCGGTTTTGCCGGGGGAAAGAGGGATACAGCCAAACAGTAAAATAAAGTTAAGGCAGAGACGGTTCGAAACGTACCTTGGAAAGACGAAAGACTAGTAGGAAAATGGAGGACAGACTGGCAAGAATCGTTCGGAAAATAATACCGGAAGGCGTCTCAGTTAAGATTATGGAATTACGGTAGTAAAAAAAAACACACATCAATGTCACTATTTATAGGAAGAACTCAGGATGTGGAATGTCACGTTGGGCAAGACGCTGACGTGGCTGCAAATCTGCGCACGAACTAAACACGCGCATACGTGTCAGTCCATTGATGACGACCTACATGGAACAACCGTGAAGTGGCAGAATTATAAAATAATTATAAAAGAGAGAGGCACACTCATAAAAATACTAGGGCGATACTTGGTAGAATCGGTATGATGTAAGACATGCTAGAATCTAACGGCATATCCTTCAGAAAAGGCCAAACGTAAACCCATAGTTTGTCAGCAATGTCATACCATCGGCATAATCGCAGCGCCTACGCACAGAAGGGCAAGGCCCTCCGGATAAATTGAAAAAGGCACCCCGACCTATTGGGTGCACGCAATGATCACTCACCAAAAGAAATAAAGACATACAATGTACATAGAGGATCAGGAACGATACGATAATAGCTCCCACACGTCGAAGCCGTAACACGTCAAAACTAACTCTTCAAGACATTACACCATCGGCCAAATTGAAAAGCAAACGCAACAGTAATACCGAAGATTCAGGCCGACAGACCATAAGGTGATCTTTGGAGTGTCGCGTCAACACTTTACTAACAATGTAATTCTGATATTACATGCATATATCAGATGGAACAGGTTAAAATATGAAGCAGCCATAAGGCATTATCTTAGTCTCATTGGTGTATATGTTCGAATGAAACATGCCGAAAGGGTATGACATAAACATTACTGGTACCGAAAGGCGCACAGATATTATACAAATATTACATCATCGGTCTTCAACCGATAATGCAATACTGGGGGGGGACATGTTGACGTATGTGTCCGAACGGCCTGTCTCGACCGGCCGTCCGGACGACATCGAGCCGCCCGGGCATACCGGAAGGCATACGACTCATCCGGCCAAAATCACTGTGAGTAATAGGACAGGTGGCATTTACCTTTTGACAGATGGCAGCTGCAGACACCGCCGCCGCCTCCCCAGGATTTACGGGATTATGTCGGGGACATATCCCCTGAAAATCGGGCGCCGCCATTTCAGGTATCAAGGTCGAGTACTATAAATACTCGACTCATTTACTGCTCTCAACTAACACTTTTACCTGCATTAACTTCTCACTATAATTGATAGCCCTTTCGGAATATCAAATACTTATTCTCACACCGGAGGTGGGTCCTGGGATAACACCCGGGGCGAGCCTAACGTGTGTTGTTGTGTGCAGATATCCGGAGGACCCCAAATAGCCGAAAGGACTTACACCCAAGCCTACCGGAGGAACCCAAGTTGAGTTCAACCGGGAGGCTCCCTTTATTTGTCTGAAGTGATTGCAAGAAATTGCTTCAACACTAACTCTAACAAACTACACACAAACAATGCATAATTAACAACAACCTGAATATAAGTTGTTAAAATACAATCGCAAATAAAAAAGATCGGTTTTCGCTTCTTTAACTAAGTAGCATTAATTACTAAACTATACAGTCATCAAGTCCTCACATATATAATTCATATAAACAATTTAAACATTTAACAAAAAGTAACAAGCTACCTGAATATAAGGAGTTAATAGCGAGAGCTGTAAGGCCCAACCGAATTGAACACCAGCAGCAACAGTACAACTCAAAATCAACGTCATCACACTACAATTCGCCGTCGGTGATTCACCTACCGACGGTGACGAATCCGATACATTTGATTCGATGCGTGAATTAACTTCTTCTTCTTCTTCTTCGTATTTAATCATTTCTACTTCATCGTGTTTTAGGTTTTTGTATGGTAAACGGATTGACACTGTATCCATTTGGTATATTTTTTGTTTATATAAATTTATTTATACATACATGTATGTAATGCATTGATGATGATTAAAGGAAACTGATTTGACCTAATTTGATCGGATCTGTGATGATGGTTTACAGGAAGAAAATTGATCTCTTTTTTATTTTTTTGTTAAAGGATGGTTGAATAAGTTTTATGTGACTTTGTTTGACTTTTCTTTGCTTTCATTCTTACCATTTAGGATGCCCTTTTTTATATTTTCCATTTTTTTTTCCTTTTGCTTTTTTGTGAAGGAAGTGACTTTTCTTGTTAATGTGTTCACTTTAATTCAAAGTGTTGTGATCAATTCAAGGTTTTTGAGATCTACTATCATTCACTTCTTTTTTTTTTTTTGATCGCTTACTACTAGGTTGGATCGGATGTCAACCTGTGGAGGCACCATTTGTGACTATTGGACAAATTTCCCCTTTAGTTTTCTTCTTGTTCTTTGCCATAATGCCCATTCTGGGACGAGTTGGAAGAGGAATTCCTAATTCTTACAAGGATGAGACTGCCTGAAAAGTGAGAAATTCTGACACCCATCATTTTCGAGTGAGTATTACACCAAGAATTGACAAGCCTTTAGTTGTACAAGATTTAGAAAGATTTTGCATATGGCTTATGAATAAGTATGGCCCGTTTGGTTTGTAGATGTGTTTTGGATTTGGATTTTGATTTGAATTTGGTATAGGATTTAGATTTTGATTTGAGGTGGAAAGAAAAATAATATTTAAAAGAATATTAAATATTAAAATAGATTTAAAAATTAAAAATATTGTATGAAAAAAATAAAAAATAAACTAAAGTGCAAAATTGACAGCGGTTAACTAAGAATTATGTATGCCCAAATATATTAACAAATACTAAAGTAAACAGTTAACATAACACTAACCAACAAAGTTTTCTTCTAGAGTCCCAAATCCAAAATCAAACACACCACCAAATTGGCTCTATAAAATTGAAAAATAATAATCAAACCGAAAAAATTTAATCGTGACTAAAGATTACTGACACAGGCGTTCGTTGTCTAGATTAAACCTTTTAAGAGTGCATTAAGTTTTTTATTTTATTAACACTCTGTTCTCAAGTTTGTAAATGGAAGTAAATGAAGGATCACAAAAAAAAAAATCATGTTCTCAAGTTTTTGAAAGTAAGTAAATGGAAGTAAAACACATGAAAAAGGACATTTGTCTCTTTGTTTTTTTCACTCCACACTTTCATCCCATATATAGGATGGAAAGGAAGTAAAGTGAATAAGACAAAAATGAAAAGACTTTAATGTCAAAAATACCCTTTGTCTTTAGTGTGTATTTATTATAGAGCAAGGTTATAATAGTAATTCCACAAATATAAAAAGCATAAAATGGGACCACCTACTTTCATTTACTTTACTTTACTATAAACTCAAGAATCTATAAACTTTACTTCCACTTTTCCCTATTTCTTTACATTGCATTACTTTACTTTACTTTACTTCCCTCTTAAAAAAAACTCTAGAACAGAGTGTAAGACCAGACGAATACAAGAGTGCATTAAGTTTTTTATTTTATTAAGACCAGACGAATACTCACACAAAATAACGGTGTATAGCGGCAAATAATTATACATACGAACTTGTGGATTTTGTTGCCATATATATGTTTCATTAAGTTTTAAATTTAAGAATTCAAGAAAGGGCATACACTCTTTATATGCAGTAAAGATTAGCCGCATTTCTTTTTATCTACTTCACAAGCTTCATCAAAATTCGAAAGCTACTTTTCTTTTCTCCGCTCAGCTTTCTTTTGTTTTCCTTTAACAAAAACAAACACAACGCACATAAAACTCAACTTCTCTCTTTGCTTTGATCGTTGAATCTATAACGAAGGAAGGTGGAGAGCTTGCCAAAAGATAGGGCGCGTTGCTGCTTATACCACTGCTACCACATGAGCTTCATGTTAGCATGTCCCTCACACTCCCTAGCCTATTAGGATGTATTTCTGAATCATATTTTCAAGATAGCTCGAAGAATTGAAGAAGCCATGAAATTAGACTCTTGCCGGGTTTAACAATTTCCTTTATATATATAACATAACAAAGCTCACCTGTCTGATATTTTTAATCATAAATTTGACTCGAGTAAAATTGGATTAGGATCTTACAATCCTGTAGTTAAGATCAAGATCTTGTGCTCACATACATCCTATAGACTGACCGTCACATTTTCGTTGAGCAAAACGTAAAATTGTGGAACCTTTAAAATCGTAACTACCATGCATATTACTATATTAGTGTACTGGGGGAGCGGCACGCATGCATATATATATAAAGATATAACTTTTCTACAAGAGATGAGTTTTAATGATGATTTTTTGCTTATTTCACTTCATTTATTTTCAACTAATTTAAACATAATCACTTACTTCACCCACCTAAAATAAACCCATTACATCACTTGCTAACCCCATTAGTACCCAAATCTGCAGCAGCTTTCGCAGCTCGACTCAATGCATCAGACATCCAAAGAGCCCCTTTTGAGAAGTAACTACTGTTCACAACAGTAGTAGCAGCGGCGGCAGCCGTTCTCCCAGTAGCTGATGCTATTGATTTAGTAGTATCAGAAATATGGTAATTCTTGTCTACAGATCTAACAGCTTCGACTCCAGCACAAAGCTTATCAGTGATCCCATATCTTTCACTCAATTCAGCAACTTTGGCAGCTGCACTTGCTGATACTTGATGAGATTCATCAAATGCTTTGGCTTTTCCCAATGCGTCTTTACCCAGAATGTACCCTCTGGCTAACATTGTCTTGACCACATCTTGAGCTACAGTCACTGCTTCTCCAGCTGAATAAGCATATGGGTTTTCTTCGTGTGACGCCTGCACAAGTCAAGGAAGAGTTTTAAGCAGCATGTCATACATGTAAAACACCAAAGATGGTAAAACCATAAATATAAAAAATTGCTAAAACTGAAAAACAAATTTGCGTCAAGTGTATTAAAATGCTTATAATGTACTAAATCGTTCTGTACAAACGAAAATGAAATTTAGTTCATAAATTTCTTACAAACACCAAAGAGCTCATAGCTGGGAGTATGGGACACTAGCTTTAAAATACTGTAACGCCTTCCAAGATATTTTTACTAACAATCGAAGAGTCCAATAGTTAAAGACCTATGTATAGTGCATAAGTTACGTAATTGTTACAACTTATTGACTATGTAAAGCTAATTTAGATGGCAATGATAGATTGATATAGTTTTAAGGATTTACATATGTGATTGATGTTTTTTCTTGTTAAGGCAATTGCTAGATGGGAAGCTGTGATTTCTCACTGGTGTTATCTGTTTGTAGTAAAAAAATGATGGAAAAGAAAGATCCATTACATATGAACTATTTCCCTCGTCGTGGTTATATGAGGCTCTGTTCCAATACTCAGACCCATCATCTATTTGCCCCCATCGAGTTATGCATATGGTCTGGTCCAAAAGAGTTGCTCCCTGTAAAAGTTAGAATAAAGTAATCAGACAGGGGGACAAATAGAATCCAAGACACATACACAAACACACACACATTCAGTTTAAGAACCAAAAACTAAGAAATGTAAGACGTTCTTGAACAACTGAGAGTAACAGCTTATTTATACTCCTACAGTAATTTCAACTAATAACGACTATCGAAACAGTTTGAGAGTGACTTACACTAAGCAATACTGCTGTTTCTAGAGAATAAGCGTCCTTAAAAGTAACATAAGCTGTACACGCATCTTCACCAGCTCTGTATAGCAACCAAAAGAATACCTTTAGTCAGTATAGTGCACTAATCAAAACCAATACAAGTATACAATCCTCAAAATAGAAAATAAAAATAAATGCACTTATACAAGTTCCGAGTACTGTATGAGGTGAGAACAAGTACGTTCTAGCTCTGAAGAATCACAGTTGTATCAATAGTGAAGTAGGTTTGACCGTCGTCTTTTTGTAATCCCATACATGTCAATAAAGTGCATCATGAAAACTCCATATAGCCTCTTTGTTGCATTTCAGTAGTTTGTTTTAATCAAAGTATCAAACGGGTAAGCAATCTACTATATTTTTATTTTTTAAGCTCCCACTATCTTTCTATCTGTAATTCTGTATTGTACCTGTATCATCCTGACCCAACTTTCTTCTTTATCTCTTATAAATGTAGTTTTTCTTTTTTATATAAATAAGGCATCAATGATGTGACCATTAGCTGAGCCTCTCAATAATTATTCCTTTTTTGCCTTGTATCTCCTACAGTCCTACTCTTAGGATCGGCTTAACTACGATTGAAGATCGGCTTAATTCCTTATCATTTTGTATTCTAAAATAGTAGGTAACTTATTTGGTAGGTGAAATTACGCAGTTGCTAGACTAGATTTAGTGTTCTGATGGTCGTCAAGAAGTGAAATTTCCGACAATTAATCCCAAAAAATAATTTTGCATTGATGTTAACACTCTTAAAAACTGGAATCCTTGGGACTTTCTAGGACAGTGAATTTAAGTAACTTGGACGAATTGTAGCAAATATCAAAACAAATTAGTACCATTGATTTTTCAGTTAAATATATAGCTTATCAATGATAAACATAATATAAATACATCAGAATTCAAAACCACCTGATGATATCAATATGTTCAATCGTCCCACAAAACGCAAAGAAATCACGAACATCACTCTCCGTCGCCCTAGGCGACAAACTCGTAACTTCAACTATATGTTCCAAAGCCATCTCCAAATCTGCCACAACCAAAGTAAACATCAGCCACAATCTCCATAACTAAATAACCACTCACTACTCCAAAATCACGCACACAAACATTTATTAATATTAATACACTTAATTCTTAAACATGTTAAGCCTAAATTCACCAAATTTCAATGTATTCAAATTCAATATGAAACAAGAGATACTAGATCTTATTATAGTCAATTAAGTTATAAACCCTAAATAAACATGTTAAGCCTAAATTCAACAAATTAAACACTAATATAAAGATCAATGAATATAATATGAATCAGTATGTAATCGATTAATTGAAAATAGTGACAGGACGAACTAATGAATTGTGATGATTGAATTGTTGTTATTGTACCTGTTGTAAAATAGAAGGATCGAGGAGGATGAGTGAGAGTGATTGGAGAGTGATGAATAATAGAAGGATCTTGCACAAAAAGCTAAGCAACTTTACACGTTACCGTTGTCGACATTTATTTCTCACCTAGATTTACCATCCATACCCCTTTCTAGTTTCTATTAAGGTCAAAACGTTACCACTTGCCACAGGACCTGTTTTCTAGTTATAATTAGGGCCGAGCATTATTAGACAGAAAACTGAATCGAACCGGAAAATTGAGCCGAACCGAACCGAATCGACTATATTTGGTTTGGTTTCGGTGATATATACTAACAGTTTTCGGTTTCGGTTAGGTTCGGCCCAAAATCGAGAAAAACACACCTAAACCATATAAACCGAACTGAACCGACTGAACCAACCGAGCATTTTCGGTTCGGTTTCAGTTCTATATACTGATGGTTTTCGGTTCGGTTCGGTTTTGGACCGATGCTCAGCCCTAGTTATAATCCCTGTACATGCACGAGATTTGTAATTTTTTTTTTTTTTTCCTTCTAATATACCTTTCTTCAAAAATACACACTTGACCTGTTAAAGAGAGTTAAGTCAACAATTTGATCCGTTTAAATGTATTGATAAAAAACGCATTGAGGTTTTTTGTCAAATGAAGAGATTTTTATTTTAGTACAATGTGTTCGATGTCAAGTCATTCTCATGTACTCAGTCATATCGCAAGTCATGCGAAACTTGAGAAATTACATATGTACCTTAACCGCATTAGCTCTTTTTCTTTATGTTTAATAGATCAATATAACTGTTGAGTTTAATTTGACCAAATTATCCCTCACAGGTATTTGAAACATTAAATCAACCTAAGTTCAGGATAGCTGATCACGTCAGAGATCCAAACTCTCTCTCTCTCTGACAGAGTCCACAGGGTAAATCATAGAGCAAAGTTTACCCTTGACTGAATGAACAACACAGCTGAACATCATCAGCTATCTAACAGACTCATTAGTAAAATACCATGAGCGAACCTCAGAGAAGTGAGAGTAAAAGACCACTGAATGGAAGTACAACAGTCTAAAGGGACTTACTGAGTGTTCACATATCTGATGATAAACACATCAGATATGCCTTGTACCTTCTTGTTGGGAACACGTTATTAATTATCAAGTATTGATCATAGATTGTAATAGGTTGCTTAGGCCTTTATGTTAGTTTTATGACTCAGCCTATGTAGAAGGCCCATGGGCTGTGTCCATTTAGTTAGTTTATTTTATATTGTTAATTAGGGCAAAAGCCCCTTCTTGTAGGAAAACTATAAATACTTCCTCCCTTGTAGGGAGAGGGTTGTTGGTTAATGTTAATCACTTTTGTCATTCATAAGCTTAACCTTCCATACTCTTTCTCTCTCTAGATCTAAGTATACTTGTGTGATAAACTTGGGAAACAACAAGTGGTATCAATCGCCAAGGGGTAATTTAGGTTGTTTTAAATTAGATTTAGGAAGAATTTTTTCGATTCTGGTTACTGTTCATCCGTAGACTTCGAGTAAGACTAAAAACCTTCGAGTTCAAAGGGTCTTACCGAGTAAGACTTCGAGTTACTTGAATACTCCGAGTTAGGAGTTAACTTTTCTAAGTCAGTTCTTGGATTCTTCGAGTTACAATTCGAACAGTCTTCGAGTTAGAAGACTTCGAGTAAGCATTCAAGAAATCTCTAATTCTCCGAGTTAGGAGTTAAAGTTTCTCAGTCAGTTTGACTCTTCGAGTTAGAAGAGTTCTCCGAGTAAACAAGCTCCGAGTTAGAAATTACAAGATAATCCTTCGAACAAGTTAATCTTCGAGTTAGAAGAATAACTCTCCGAGCAAGAATTCTTCGAGTAAGAAGCATAATTCTCTGAGTAACGAATCTTCGAGTTAGAAGAATATTTCTCCGAGCAAGCATTCTTCGAGCAAGAACATAATCCTTCGAGTAACGAATCTTAGAGTTAGAAGTTATTTCTTCGACTAAGAAAACTTCGAGTTAGAAGCAGCTTTTTCCGAATTAGCAGAATTCTTCGAGCAAAGGAATTTCTTCGACTTAGGGATTATTTCTTCGAGTTAGGCTTCGAGTAAGGTTTCTCCAAGCAAGAAAAGTTATTCTTCGTCTAAGGATTTCTAGTTTTTCAAATTCTTCTACTTACAAACCTAATCTTCATCAACAACCTTCGTTATCCTTTAAAGATCCTACATCCACAAGTTACTTCAAGATGTCTCAACCACCGAACTATAACTACTTCTATAATCAACAACAACAGTATCGTCAGCAACAACCATATCAGCAACAGTATCCTCAACTACAATATCAACCACAGTATCAGCAACAACACATCTTAATGCAGCAACATCAATTTCTTCCTCAACAACAAGTCCCTCAACAACCGATGCAGACTTACCAGCTTCCTCCTAAACAACCTCACTGGTTTGACCAAATGTGCGAAGCAATCAGTAGTCAACAATCCAGACACGAAGCAGGATCCTTAGATACACCTCCAATGCTTACTCCGGGTAATTACGTACAGTGGTCAAGTCGATTTTTTCGGTTTATTGAACTAAAGAAACCCCATGGAAAGTACTTAAAGAAGGTTATCATTGAAGGACCATATCCGGTTCCTACTAAAACGATTCCTGCAGATCCAAATCACATTCCTCCAAGAGAAGCAACTACAACTCCTATTCCTGTTGCTCAGCTCACAACAGAACAAGTACTTCAGCAAGAAGCAAATGAATTAGCAATGTCTTACATACTTCAAGGAATTCCAAATCCTATCTTTCGAAGTATAGATGCACAAAAGACTGCAAAAGACATGTGGGAACATGTATATCTTCTCATGGAAGGAACAGAGTTAAATCAAGAGGATATGGAATCTAAGCTTTATCTGGAATACACCATGTTTATGATTGAAGCTGGGGAATCTTTAGAGTCTTACTACCACAGGTTTACCAATATCATCAATGACTTGGACCTTCACAACATCGTACTACCAAGGATTGCTGTGAATACTAAGTTCCTAAGTTGTCTCGGACCTGATTGGCAAAAGTATGTAACTTTTGTTAGACAAGCTAAGAATCTACACAACGCCTCCTACGGGTTGTTGTATGATTACTTGAAACATCACCAATCAGAAGTTGATAAACACAGAGCAGCTCGTGGAGGATTTTCATCGTCACCTACTCCCAACTCACTTGCTTTAATTGCTCAATCTCACTTTGCACCACCAACAAATCAGGATTTTATTCAGCCACCACATCATTCGGGTTATCCCTCACAACCTTCATCAAACCAACTCATCCCATATGAAGCATCACCACAATATTATGATAATCAACTGGTTTCATATGACAACACCGATTCTATGATGTACTCCAACGTTAACAGTGATGAAGACGATGCTTTTAACTCGTTGAATGAAGGATTTGCTTTGATTGCTAGAGCTTTCAGCAAATTTTCAAACAAATCCAACAATCGTCCCAGGTCTTCATCCAACACTCGCAATCAGGCAGTTGTTCATGATGGCAGAGTTGAAATTCAAAACAGAGCTTCTGGGAGATATGGTTCGGGTAGCTATATGGGAAATTTAGGTGGACAGAGGTTTAATTCAGTTGGCAGTAGCAGGAACAACACTGGTAATGCACAGAGGAGGGCAGAAATTGTTGAGACTGGGAATTCTGGGATTGGAAACACCATGGTCAAATGCTATAATTGTGGAGGGAAATGTCACATAGCCAATGCTTGCCCCAAGCCAAGAACCAGAGGTAGTGTGTGATCCGTGCTAAAGTGTATATATAAATAATATGCAGACGGATACGCATGAATAAAGACAAATCAACCCTTAGGAAAAGGCTAACTTGCAAAAACTCACGTTGTGTATGTGATACCAGGTAAGTGATTACCCGGGTCGTTTCCCAATAAGGCGTGAATGGGCAATCGTTGAAGGTTTGGATTAGAGTGAATGATGATTGGGATATAAAATTTTTGCTTCTTTAATTCTAATTGACAAATGAGAAACAAATTCTCAATGGAATATTAATATTAAACTAAATTATATTAAAAACGCGTAACGGAGAAATCTAAAAACGGGATTAAAACTAAAATATTAGAAAACTAATCCTACAAGTGCAAAATTATTTTTCTTAAATCCTAAATAATAAAAGAAAATTTTAGAAAAAAGATTTATATTTTTCTGATTTTTATATTTTTTATTATGAATTAAAAACAGTTTTACACTAATTAAATTATTAAAAATAATAAAACTGAAGGGAAAAATCTGGAAATTTTCCTAAAAATACTTTATGTTAAACTAGTTCTAGGAAAAATATAAACAAGGACCCAGCTTATTGTAATAAGCTGTAAATAAGCTAAATGGTTCGGCTAGCTTAAATAAAAAGATGGGTTAAGTAAATTATCTATGTAACTTAAAACGGAAAAGACCCAAGGGCGCTACTGGTGTTGAGTGTGTGTGTTAAAGGGTTGAGGGTGTTGAGGTCCCAGGTTCGAGCCCTGCTCACCTTGGACTTCCACCTTGCCCTTTTTTTATTTTTTTTTTTGCAAAAACTTTCCAAAGCAAACTTATAAATAAGCTTAAGAAAAGCAACTTTTGTGAAAGGACTTATTTTAAAACTCCACAAATAAGCTAGAAATAAGCTGCTTATTGATGAGTGTCTAAATACTCATCATTTCTGTCACATTTTAACTGCAAAAACATTTAAAAACATGCAGTTATGCTTTAAAATTCAGAAAATATCATTGTATTGTGTTTTTATGTGTTACAAATGCAAAAGGATTGAAAACTGATGAAAAACATGCAAAATACACATAATTTACAGTTTCAGTCCCTGATCTTTCACAAAATGACAAAACTAGTCCCTGGATATTCAAATCATGTAAAATGTCATTTAAAGTCCCTAGGGATTCATGAGTTGTCAAACTTGGTCCTTGAAGTTTAAAATTGCAAAAATGGCAACTTAGGTCCCTGAAGTTTCAAAAATGGCAAAATAGGTCCTTGGAAATTTAAAATGGAAAATAATTACATTTATGGTCCTTGGTTTATCATATTTGGCAGGTTAGGTCCTTGAAGATACTTTGGAAACTTGCCAAATCAGGCCCCTATACTTTCAGGATATTACAAACTTGGTCCTTGTGATTTATTTACTAACCAAAATCCGGACCAAACAAAAATACCCAAAATCCAAACCAACCGGACCCTTGTTATTATTTCAAACCCAAAATAAATAAAACCAAACCCAGCCAAAATCCAAACCCATTATCCTGGCCCAACACCACCCCAGCCCAACACCCTTTAATAATAAAACGGGGTTTGACCCCGTTGACCTTTCCCTCCCAAACCACCATTACTGCTTCCCTACCACTTCACCACCTCACTGGTTTCACCACCACCTCATCACCTACTCTCCCCACTCTGTCCCTCCACCTCACACAACCTCCCAAGACCCTTAATTGCCCTTAAAATCCTCACACTCAACATATATCTGTCAGTAGATATTTTGGCGCCAAAAATGAATTAAACGGCCAAGATCGATTTGGCTCATCCAATGGCTAGGAAACAAAGTGGGAAAGAGAAAGAAAGCTTCTGTGACTTATAAATATGAAGAAAAATGAAGAGAAGAATAGTAGATAGTGAGTAGCTAAAGTAGTTTTTAGTTCTTAAATTTTTCCATGTCGTTTTTATTTTAAAAGTCTTAAATTAGTTCTAAATTTGTAATTTCCATTTTTATTGTATTAAGCTAAACCTGTTTGATCAGTTGTAACTTAATTTCTAGTGTTAATTTAAAGTTTGAACCAAAATCTTGTTTTTATGTTCCCTGTTTTAGAATCAGTGCAAATGTTCTTAAGTCCAGGTTTCAACTAACCTATTTCCAACTCAACTAAGCTTATTAAAGCTACTTATAGCTTGTAGTAGGCTTGTTTAGCAGTTTCAATCAATTTGGAACTTGGTCAATGAAAGTCAACAGAGGAGGGAAATTGGATCTTGGATGTGCAGCAGACCTGGAAATGGTTCTGTAAATATTTTGAACTTGTTTGGATCACTTTCAAATAGAAGTTAAGCTTTTCGGCTTGTTTCTTTAAGTTTTAATTTTTTTAGTGTTAAATTAGATTAATTAAGCTACTATTGATAATTGTTGTTACAGCCTGTTTAAATGTGTTAATTTCTACTCTAATATAGTTAATTTGAATTTATAAGTTGATTGCAAGCCCTGAAACCCCTTATTGCTTAGTTTAATTTCATTTCTGTCACTTAAAGGAGTGTTTGGATTAGCCTGTATTATGTGATCATGTTCTTGGTCTTAAGCACATCCACTGTTCATGTGCACTTAGCTCAACTTTGATCTAGGATAAATTAGGCTAGGAAACCTGTTTTCAGCTTGTGTTGAACTGATTTAATGCACTTTGTAGTTTTTGATAAGAAAATGCCTTTTTAGAGTCAAATCTGTGCATGCAAGCTCACATAAGCTATTTATGGCCACAAGCTTGTTTAGTCTCTTTCCTTGGCAGTTCTGAACTCCTTTTGGTTCATTTAGTGTGTTCTTTATAGCCTAGAACCTGTGCACAAGTTTTGCACACTTAAACAGACAACACAGGTCTGCATAACAGACCCCTCCACAGCAGACCTAGTGTGTTGGTTGCTGATCTTGGGTCCAATTGGACCTCAATTGGGTGTTGTATGATGGGGCTTTTATGATTTTTAGATACCCAGCAATATAGCCTAAGTTTTGCCCCCATTAGATTCCACTTGTCAGCTTATTAGACAGCTTTAAATCTGTCTGCAAGTTTGCTTGTTTCATGCCTTTTTCTGTCTTAATTTCATAGCAGCCAACTGCTCATCTTGTTTAATCCTTGTGCTTATTTATAGTTTTTAGTTGTTTTGTGCTTATTTTAGTATTTTAATCCTGATCTGAGCCTTTGGTAGAGTTTTGTGCTTATTTGCTTATTTTTGGGCTTATTCCTAAACTGCTTATTAGCCCAAAAGTGCTTATCAGGCTTATTAAACTTCAACTTTTATTTTTCTTATCTTTCTAATAAAATTTTAGAATTATCTGTAATTTTTCATAATTTTCCTAAGTCATTTAATATTTTTAATCTTTTTAATTAGTTTTTAATAGTATTTAAATCATAATAAATAGAAAAATACTCAGAAAAATATAAATCCAATTTTCATAATTTTCTTTTGTTATTTTTAATCTAGGAAAAATATAAAAATATTTTTAGACCTTAAGAAAAACCAAAAATAGAAATAAAGTGATAGCTTCTATTTAATAGAATTTATCTTTTTAAATTTTAATTAAGTAATTTTCATTTTTATAATTTTCTTAGCTTTTTAATATCATATAATATTTTTAGAAAAAGTTTTAGATTTTTCTTTGTCCATTTAGTATTTTTTATAAATTTAAATAGTTTAATTAGTTATTAAATAATTAATAATTAGAAATAATTAAATAAAAAGTATAAAAAAATATAATTTAAGTTTTTAAATAAGTTTTAAGTTATTTTACATTTTTAGGTTTTAAATTTCATAAATTTTAATTTTAGTCCCATTTTAGCTGTCCCGTTACGCGTTTGTAATTTATTTTATTCGCGTTTAATTTCCCTGTGTATATCTGTTTTTATTTGTTATTTAGAATTGTTAAATAAAGAAAAATCAAAAGCAATCTAAATCATCTATCACTCTAATCCTAGCTTTTCACAGTTTTCCATTCACATCTCGTTGGGAAACGATCCGGGTGATCACTTGCCTGGTTTCACACACTACACACGAGCATTCGTTTTCAGACTGTTTGTCTTTTATCATTTATTACGGTTGACCATTCACAAGTGGTTGACTTGTGTGATAGAGAAATAAAAGATAGCCGGTTTGGCATGGATCACTTATCTCAACAGTTAAGGTTTTTAAGTTTTAGAACTAGAAATTTAGTGAAATAAGCTATAAGCTATATATATAAGCTAAAAGTAAATGAAATAAGCTAATATGGACTAAGTTCAATGTAAATAAGCTAGAAAGTATAGAAAAAGCTATGAGATAAGCTAGATAAGCACAAAAAATGGAAATGGTCTGCTGATATACTAAGAGTGCAGGGCAGAAATGGAAATGGTCTGCTGATATACTAAGAGTGCAGGGCAGAAATGGCTCTTTTCAAGCCACTAAAAAGCTGTAAAATAAAATTCTTAAAAATCTATAAAAAATATTACTAGATAGACAAGCTACCCAACAATATGCGTGCCAAATTTCAGCTAATAACTACTTAAGATAAAGAAATGAAAAATAAAAGAAATTTGATGCAGATCATAAAATTCAAAAAATGTAGCTGCTATGCAAGTTTTGAACCAAAACTAGCCTAGGCCTAAGGGAACTTAACCAACTCTTTTGTGTTCACTAAATGGACTTAATGGACTACAGAAATGCCAAAGTTGAGGGCCAAAAGCGCTTATGGCTTATAATGGCTTATTTGGACATTTGAGGTTCTAAGGGTGTCACAATCCACTCAAAACTTCAAAGTGGGTCAAAACAGCTTAAAAGCTTTTACTCACAACTTAAATATGCTAAATTAACAAAGATCAAACTAAGTATAAATGCAAATGAACAGTTGCAACCCAATTTGACCCATGTTAACCCATAATGCCAAACAGTCCTTATAAGGGGCTGATTTGGTTTTAAAACTAGAACAGGCAATGTAGACCTATGAAATTCAACAACTACTGATTAGACAACCTACTTAACACCTAATAGGCAATTATCAATTAAGAAATAAGCACTTGATAAGCTATAAACTATTATGACTGTTTTTGGCTTTTATAAGGTTTTTTAAGCAAAAATAAAGTAAAGACTAATTAGGACTGATATAATTGATGAAATATAACTACAAACTATTAATAAGCATAAATTTAAAGAAATAAACTATTAATAAGCTGTTCTACAGTAATATGGAAAAATAAGGAAAATTATGAAAAAGCTTACAACTGAAATGGCTTATGGAACAAAGGACACTGATCAGAACCAAACTTGGTTTGTCACTTACCAAACTTAAACACTACTCAGCTCATCCACTTCATCTTATCACCACCAAATAGCTTATTGACTGAATTGTTGACTTTTGTTGACTTTTCTTGGAATTTAAAGATTAGAACTGATTTAAACTAACATAAACTTATCAAAAGCTATAAAGAGCTTATGTAAGCTTATATAAACAGTAAAGGAGCTTTTTCCAACAATAATTAACTAAATTCGGATTCACAGTACCCATAGAAATTTGAAAACTTGAAACTTTCATTAACTAATGAAAATAGTACAAAGATTGATGATACACAGACTGAAACAAACTTGAAATGATAATTAAAACATGACATGAAACTGAAATAAGAACAATAAATTAAATTACACTACGAATGGTCTAAAGCATCGACAATTTCTTCTGTGAGTCTTCAATGCCTTTTATAGCCATCCCAAAAGACTTCTCTCATCCTTCTGAGTAAATCCCACCATTGGTTTGGCTTTGAATCAATCCCAGTCGTCTATTTCATTTTTTGGCGGGAAATTGGCATGTGAGATTTTAGCAGAACTAGTGGGGGTGTGGGAAAGCATTAAATGAGGAGGAGTGTAGCAGGAGGAAGGAGGGTGAGGTGATGGGTGGTTTTGTAGGGAAAACAGTAGGTGAGGTGGTATGCAGAAGCCATGGTTTTGGCGGGGTAGTATGGGAAGAAGAAGAGTTTGACCAGAGTCAAACTCTGGTTTTGGGTATTGGGTTTATTTAAAATGGGATGGGGGTTGGGCTGTGTATGTTGGGGCTGGGTTGGGTTATTAAAGGGATTTGGGTTTTTTATTTATTTGGGTTAAAAGGGTAGTAATAAATAGGATTAGGTTAGGATTTATTTAGGTAAAAGTTTAGGGACCAAATTTATAAATTCTGAAAATCCAGGGACCATTGATGCCAAATCTGAATTTTATCTCCAAGGACCAATCTTGACTACTTGATATTCTTGAAGGTTGACTTTGATAATTTGAGCAATATCCCGGTCCAAACTTGTAAATTCCTTCCCCGTCCTCGGCTTTTCACGGTTTTCCAATCTTGTGCTCGGTTTTGTCTGTTTTTGCCCTGTTTTCGATCCTTTTGTACCTGAAACACATAAAAACACAAACCAAGGATATTTGCAGTATAATACGGTCTATTTGGGTGTTTTTGGTCATTTTTGTGTCTTTAATGGGCATAAAATGATGAGTATTTACACACTCATCAATCCCCCACACTAAGCTATTGCTAGTCCCTAGCAATCCGATCATATGAAGTAATGAAAGGATCAAAAGAATACCAAGTATACCCCGTTTCGATTTTCTATGTAATGCTAGAAATTTAAACTTAGAACAAAATATATAACATGCTTGATTTCCAAAAAGGGTATCACGGAACAGGATTCACACAAACTGGGTGTCTCCAGGGAATTGTAATCGTCATCCTCTTTTTGATACTCCCAACTAAGCTTAAACTCAATGTGCAAATGCTTTTGTAAAATGCTAACACTACTTATACTAATAATCTATGTAAGCCGAAACTTAACTTTTCACTCCCGCATATATTTAAGTTTAGGTGACTGAGCTCATTTTCAAAATTTTGACCGCGAAAATCGACATTTATTATGGTTGTTATTTGTTTAAGTCAAATACTAATTTACCGAGAACCTCGAAAATCTAAGGATCAAAAGGGCATTTTCCATGTAGCGGCTTTCTTCTCGGCACATCCCAAACCAGTTGGTTTTAGGTGACCAGGCTTTTGACACCTTACAAAGAATAGTACCGGAATCAGCGGAATTTCGATATCAAAGATTTAAGATATTCCCACTAAGCTAGTGTTAAATACTTAAATAGATAACAACAAACGATCATTTAGAGATTAGAGACGCAAAGATGAGATCACTTCATGTAACGGCTTACTTCTCGGCACATCCCAAACCAGTTGGTTTTAGGTGACCAGGCTTTTGACACCTCACAGAGAATAATACCGGAGCTTTCGGGATCTTTGAAATCAACAATCTACTAAATTACCGTTTAACTTTTATACAAAATTGACGAATCCAAGTTCAAGTTCCGATTTAAATTTAAGAGAAAGCAATTTTCCTACATTTATACAACACATACTTCTTTATTTTCACAATATAAAAACTTATTGCATTTTGCAATATCTTTATATTTTTGCATTTTGCAATATCATTCCATTTTTTTTTCTTTTTCATTTTTTTCATCATCATTTTTTTTTTTTTTTTTTTTTTTTTTTTTTTTTTTTTTTACTTTAATAATATACATACATATATGCTTTCTCAAAAATAAAAATAAAAAGTTGAACTCGGGCTCTATATCAAAATTGTATAAAAATTCGTTTTGCATAACAACATGATTTTAACGTTCAAACGTTTGAAAACAGCACGTATTTAATCAGATTAGTTATCTCCTGGGAGGAAAAGCCATAGATTACTTATATAAGCTCTAAAGAAAACCATTATTCTACGCTTAGCATTTTCATTTGCACATATCGTAAAACCTTAGTCTAATCATTAAGGAAGCAGCCAGATCAACACTCTGGCAGAGTCGAGATTCCCTTTGTTCTAACCTAATCAAGACTAAACACTTCTTTTTTTTATTTCAATTTCTTTATTCAAAAACAAAAAAAATTTAAAATTTTGGCCAAAACGGGGGCACTAGGGCACTAGAAGGTACAATGTGACAAAATTCGAGAGAATTCTCCCCCACACTTAGAATTGAATATTGCCCTCAATATTCAAAGTACCGGCTATTATTGATGCGTGGTTTTGCGACCTTACAACAGGTTTTACCTCTCGAGGGATCTCAAGAGGCTTGCAATCCCCACCAGGCAGTGTACCTGACCGATGTAGTATAGTGTAGTGGCAAGTACCGGGGGATTGATCGTTCTCTAGGGGAATAGTGTCGTTAGGATTGAAAAACTAATCTAATAGGTCTAAGGGTGAGGGAAGATTCTTTTTGTATTTTTATATTTTTATGAAAGCAAGTAAAATCTCGGGTTTGAAGGAGTGGGCGGAATTAGTTGCTAGTCAACTAACCCAAATAACTACAATTGCAGATAAAATAAAATAACTGAAAATAAAAAGGTTGTGGAACTTATATGGAGAGAAATGTGTTTACTTAGATTTCCTTACTCTCTAACTTTCTTTTACCGGTTGATTAGTGTGCATTAATTGCGTGGATGACGGGTGTATTCCTTAATACCAATCGTGGGGTGGCGTACGTACTTCCCCAACTCTACAAGCTCCTACTTCACTCCTATGTCGAGCCGGCTAAGAAGCTCCTAACATGGGATCACTAGAATTCGCTCATGCATTAAATACAACCATAATAACCTTAGTACGCATTGGTTCATGTTTCTTAAGACATTCAAGCAAGTTACCGTATAGGAGGTTAGCTAGTTTTCTTAAGCCTAACATCGATAAACAATCATCCAATACAATTAATAACACACCCACAACCAATAATCAATAGTTAGGTTTCATTAGATCTAAGCAAACACAAGATAAATCTAGCCTAGCATGTTAAATAAAAGACAAGAACAAGATATAATCAAACAACACATAGACATATTGAATGATTAATTGATTACTTATCTTCAATTGAACATGGGAGATCCAAGGGTATAAAACCCTTAAAAGTAGCAGAAAAATCGTATTAGGGTTTCTCCTCACAAAGTTGCACACTAATGACTAAAAATTATGAAAATATATATAGGAAAACAGATCTGACGGCGTCACGTTATAGTGCTTGACGCCGTCACCTCGCCGCGGTTAGGGTTTCTTGATGGCCTTCTTGACGCCGTCCCTCTTTAATCCTCCAAAATCCGTTCTGGCCTATCAGAAGCTGACGCCGTCAAGGTTAAGGGTGACGCCGTCACTCTTTAATCCTGATGGCCATCTCTCTTTGTCTTAGCACGAGATGGTCTTGATCACCTTAAAGGGTGACGCCGTCAGACTTCCTTTGTAAAACTTTCTGGCGCGTCACGTGTATTTTTCATATCCACCTCTTTTGCCAAGCCGTAACGCCGTCAGGAGCAATCCTTGACGCCGTCACGTGTACTTTTCCAGCAGCTTTGGCATTTTGTCAAATTCTTCACTTTTATGCTCCAAAAACGTCCAAAATGCTTCCTTTTCCAGATTTCTTCTCCAAAGTACCTAAAATGACAAAAGGAACGATTTAGGGCAATATTTGATCAAATAAATACGATTTAGGGCTTAAATGACCCCCTAAAAGCGGTACACTTTTCGCTTCATCAAATACCCTTACACTTGAGATTTGCTTGTCCTCAAGCAAATGCGCTTTTATTCTAATCAAAATACAAGTTAGGGGTCATTTAATGCTAATATAAAAGTAATTACAACAAATAGTTGTTCCACTTTAATCATAATAAGCACGGAGATTATAAACTAGCACCTCACAAGTAGTGTTTAGATACTCACATCTCTCAGGTGTCATAAAAGTATATCTCATAAATGAAAACGGATAATATCTCTCACTACCTGTCATAGCAAATAGATTACCATAGGCTTGGGAAAGGATCAAAAACCTCCTCCACTAGGCGTAAGCACCTAAGATAAACTATCAAAGAGGGCTTTTAAACGGGTTATAACGTTAGGTGTAGGGATATGATAAACACGGTTTTGTTGGATAAAGGATATTTTACTGGTGGCGAGTTAAAGATCTTGATTAATTACATGTACAATATGGCGTTGCTAAGCCAAGACTCGACTCGACTTAAGCTAATGAAAGAAATAACAAAAAGATAAAATAAACATAAAATGAAACGGGATGGTAGTCCGTATGTTTTTTTTTCTACTTTTCTTTTTCTCATTTTTTTGTATTTTTCTTGATTTTTTCGATTTTTTTTTTTTTTTTTCATACACTCTTGCCCTACCATCCAAAATAATACATCATAGGGGCGTTGCATTCCCCTTACACTTGAACTTTTACATAACTTTACAATTAACTATTCTAATGACTCGAATTAAGATAATCGAAACACTTGGAGTACTTTTTAAAATATTTAGCACATATGGGGGTAATAATGTTGTTCTTCCCCATTACTCCATCACACTAGTACTTTACCCATGAGTCCCAATCGTCCCAAAACAATATGTACAAGGATATGACTCGACTTAGCAACCATGTAATCAATTAGATAATTAACTTGGGGTTTAAACAAATGTTGTCACAATAATACACTAAAGATGAGTGCATACAAGGTAGGCTAAGGCGATTTGGGTGTACATTTAAGTGGGGTGTAAACAAATTCTTACTTTAAGTAAAATGCTTAAAGTTAGAAACGAAAAGATAGGCTCTGAGGGGTGTACTAGGGGTATCGTGTACTAAAAATGAGTACAACGCAAAGGGTGTGGGAGAATTACTTGACCAATGTAGCCAATGTAATTATAATAAAAACACAGGTGTAAAACAATGGGTTAATCCTAATGCCTCTTATCATGTAGTAAATCTAACTACACGAATGTAGTCTCACTTGTGGCCTTGGAATGGTCCTAACACAAGTTCTAGAATCTAAGTGCTACCGGTACACACATCATAGCATAAATGCTTTTCCTACCAATTCTAGGGGCGAACCTCACATATTTGGGGGTGGAAATTTTTTTTTTAGTGGTACGGTTTTGTGCTAGTGATATAACTCCTATCCGTGAGACGCTCATTAAGACCAAAGTTTCACTCCTATATGTTGTAAAAAAATTTAAATTTGGCACTAAAATTGCCTTAACAGGTATTTCTCTCAGTTTTATTACACATCTACCATTAAACAAACGAAAAATCAAGCGTAATAGCATTCTCTAAGGTATCTTACTTTACCCCCCCTTACACTTAAGATGAACATTGTCCCCAATGTTCAAATAACAAGATGTAAAAGTAAATAAGGTAAAAGAATGAAATCAAATACTCCCCTGATTCGCTCGGTGGATAAAGGGGTAACATGGTTAGATCTTCTTCCAAGGTAATGTTGAAGCCTCAAGATTAAAGCAGCGCCAAAAGCTTGATTCCACATACATCTCCTTGTCCAAAATAACCTGTTAAACCTGAGAAAACAAACACGAAAACCTGCATAACATCGGCGGGATAAATCTGTATAAGGATATAATGCTTGTGGAATGATTATTTTGCAGATTCCTGGAGTTTATAAGTTAGAGATTTAATAAAGCATTTTATGATTCCGGAAGAAAAACAAAACTTTCAAAAAATTTCAGAAAATTAAAGCCTGACGCCGTCAGAAATGATCTGACAGAATTCTCATGTTAAGTTTCCGGAAAATTTCTTGAAAAACCTATACCTTACTTCCTGGAATTCCTGCAAAATATCATTATGACTCGATACAAGCATTTGACTCAAACAAATACTAATATGTATGTTAATTTATTATTGTTACGATTCATGTTCATTTGTTCTAATAAACCGATTTGGATTTCCCTTACACTTATCTTTTGCAAAATACATTTATATGTAGTTAAGACGAAGTTAAAAACAAGATAAAGCATTTTCACAATTTAGTTTTGAACATGAATCAATAATAATAAAAATTAAACATACATACGGAAGCAAATAAAATCAAACAAACAAATAAATAAACACACAAAGCAAATAAAGCTTGGGTTGCCTCCCAAGAAGCGCTTTTCTTTATTAACGAGTCTTGTAGCTAGACTCAAAGTCACCGTACATTACGTGATTCCATCATTCATAATGACGTATCCCTGATAGATATAATCTTTGTTATCAGGGTGGTGGTGTCTCAATCGCTCAACATTCGCAGTCACTTCACCTCCTCCCTTGCTGATCAAGCTTACTACCCCATCCTGATGTAGACTTTTAATTGTGAATGGTCCGTACCACCAGGGACTTGGTTCATCGGTAGCTGCTTTTGTTTCTGAATGCCTTAGGAGCACTGAGTCTCCTTTTGTAAATTCAACGAGGTTATTGGTCTGCTCATCAGCCTCAATATACTCGTTATTTCCACCCTTACATTCTCTAATCTCATTTTCATTGTAATTCTTAATCCTTGCCTCCCATGCAAGGATTTTCTCTCGAACATTACCACGGATTATATTGGGGTTCGCCTCCATCTTCTTTTGTAGAGCAACATCTCGTATATGTCGTGGGATCGTTGGGAAGTTTATTGTTTTCTTCCCCTTCTTCATTTGGATGGTACTATTTTCGTAATCGATTTGTGCCCTAGTGGTAGCGAGAAAGGGTGCCCCAAGGATTATTGGCATATTCATATAATTTCTTTCAATAATCATGAAGTCGACCGGACACAGGAATCCGGCAACGTTGACCAACACATCTTCTGCAATTCCTAACGGGTACTCATAAGAATGTTTTGCAAAGGAGAGTTTAGTACGGGTGATGGATGGCAGTTCGTCGGTTAACTGGACATAAACGGATAAAGGCATCAAATTTACGTCGGAACCTTGGTCAGCTACCGCATCCAGATACTTGAGTTTTCCAATGCTGCATGGTATTTCGAAGACCACGTAGAATTCCTGCTTTTCCACTAACTTTTGTCTTATGAGGCTCTCATACAATTGCCCTCCGGGTAATGTGTCAGATTCATCATCCGATTCCATCCTCTTGGACTCCTTGTTGGGTAGATGAGTACGTCGATAGTTTCTCACCCAATCGTTTATGGTCTCCTTGTTTATTTCGTGCTTCAAGTAATGCCACACTTGTTGTGACTTTGGCGGTTCTACCAATTGGCGCTCCTCAGAGGGCGCCTCCTTTCCCTTGTCGAAATCGCATTTGTAGGCATTGGTGTTTCCGTCATTAAGTGGGATGAGATCAATCTTGTTAACTTTCATAGTTATCAACTTCCCTCTTTCTTCATTTACGCCTCCTTTGACGACGGAGATGGCATTAACACATTTAGTGTTGGGAACTTCAACGTCTTTTCGCACTAACACATTTTCAGGAGCTTTTGTTTTTGTGTATTCTTTCAAAAGGCCCATCATCTCAGCCATCTTCTCTTCCATCTCCTCCTTTTGTTTGTAGATAGCTTCCTCAAATTTTTCCAACCGTTCGGAGTGTTTTGACATGTATTCTCTCATTCGAGCTTCGAGTGTTGGACTAAGTTCCTGAGGTGGTGAGTTGGGTTGAGCGTGCTTATGGAAGGGTTTAGTATTTTCCCTCCGGGGTGATTCGGACAATGGTATTTGCTTAATGCTTGAGACCGAGTTAACTGTCGCTTTTTGTGGACTTAAGGGTCTCTTTTGCTTTTCCATAAGATATGCAACCCTCTTCTCAAGTTCACTAACGCTTTCCTCGGTGATTTGATTGGCTTTATCGGGCGATGAATATGTCTTGACCGCCGAGCGTACGTCGTGGGAAACTTGCCACAATTCATCATCGTCGGATGCAAGCTCATCAATGATTTCCCATGATTCCTCGGCGCTCCTGTCACGCAATCTGCCTCCGGTGGCTCGATCGATGGCACGCTTCGTGTGGTAGTCAACATGGTCATAGAAGATTTGAATTTGAAGCCAGAGATCTATGCCATGATGAGGGACTTTTTGGAGTAAGTCCTTGAATCGAGTCCATGCCTCGTAGAGGGTTTCGCCTTGACGTTGTTGGAACATCAAGATATCATTCCTTAGCTTGGTAGTTCTTCCTGGTGGAAAAAACTGAGCAAGGAAACGAGTGGTGAGATCATCCCAAGAGGTGATGGATCCTGCGGGTAGACGCTCTAGCCATTGACTAGCTTGGTCCCGCAGAGAGAATTGAAAGAGACGCAGTCGGGTCGTCTCTCGAGTGGCAACATCAAGGTCTATGGAATCAACGATTTTGAGAAAGTCCTTGAGATGTTGATTAGGATCTTCGGAACGAAGTCCATGGAATGCGCATCCGCTTTGCACCAACCGGATGGTGTCGGATCGCAAGGGAGTGACATTGGCTCCTTGAGTGAGCTCAATGGTGTTTCGATAGCCATGGTGGCTAGGACGGGAGTAGTCTCCTAAGGTACGGGCTCTAGGAGGTGGGTGTTGTTGTGGTGGTGGGTTGTTGGGATCGAGGATATTACCACCTTCCATGATATCGGATGGTAATGGTTACGAACAAAGAAACGAAGAAAAAAAAGATAGACTAAAGAAAAACCTAGAAAAATAAAATAAAAATCTCACTAGAAAGGAATCTAGTGAGTAGACCTAATAAAATAAAAATTCAACCTAAACAATAACTATTCCCCGGCAGCGGCGCCAAAAACTTGATGCGTGGTTTTGCGACCTTACAACAGGTTTTACCTCTCGAGGGATCTCAAGAGGCTTGCAATCCCCACCAGGCAGTGTACCTGACCGATGTAGTATAGTGTAGTGGCAAGTACCGGGGGATTGATCGTTCTCTAGGGGAATAGTGTCGTTAGGATTGAAAAACTACTCTAATAGGTCTAAGGGTGAGGGAATATTCTTTTTGTATTTTTATATTTTTATGAAAGCAAGTAAAATCTCGGGTTTGAAGGAGTGGGCGGAATTAGTTGCTAGTCAACTAACCCAAATAACTACAATTGCAGATAAAATAAAATAACTGAAAATAAAAAGGTTGTGGAACTTATATGGAGAGAAATGTGTTTACTTAGATTTTCTTACTCCCTAACTTTCTTTTACCGGTTGATTAG
Organism: Artemisia tridentata subsp. tridentata; assembly: GCA_021014915.2. Lineage (NCBI taxonomy): Eukaryota > Viridiplantae > Streptophyta > Magnoliopsida > Asterales > Asteraceae > Artemisia > Artemisia tridentata. The sequence goes on along the minus strand of CP139501.1, from coordinate 223,221,046 downwards.
TGTGCATTAATTGCGTGGATGACGGATGTATTCCTTAATACCAATCGTGGGGTGGCGTACGTACTTCCCCAACTCTACAAGCTCCTACTTCACTCCTATGTCGAGCCGGCTAAGAAGCTCCTAACATGGGATCACTAGAATTCGCTCATGCATTAAATACAACCATAATAACCTTAGTACGCATTGGTTCATGTTTCTTAAGACATTCAAGCAAGTTACCGTATAGGAGGTTAGCTAGTTTTCTTAAGCCTAACATCGATAAACAATCATCCAATACAATTAATAACACACCCACAACTAATAATCAATAGTTAGGTTTCATTAGATCTAAGCAAACACAAGATAAATCTAGCCTAGCATGTTAAATAAAAGACAAGAACAAGATATAATCAAACAACACATAGACATATTGAATGATTAATTGATTACTTATCTTCAATTGAACATGGGAGATCCAAGGGTATAAAACCCTTAAAAGTAGCAGAAAAATTGTATTAGGGTTTCTCTTCACAAAGTTGCACACTAATGACTAAAAATTATGAAAATATATATAGGAAAACAGATCTGACGGCGTCACGTTATAGTGCTTGACGCCGTCACCTCGCCGCGGTTAGGGTTTCTTGATGGCCTTCTTGACGCCGTCCCTCTTTAATCCTCCAAAATCCGTTCTGGCCTATCAGAAGCTGACGCCGTCAAGGTTAAGGGTGACGCCGTCACTCTTTAATCCTGATGGCCATCTTTCTTTGTCTTAGCACGAGACGGTCTTGATTACCTTAAAGGGTGACGCCGTCAGACTTCCTTTGTAAAACTTTCTGGCGCGTCACGTGTATTTGTCATATCCACCTCTTTTGCCAAGCCGTGACGCTGTCAGGAGAAATCCTTGACGCCGTCACGTTTACTTTTCCAGTAGCTTTGGCATTTTGTTTAATTCTTCACTTTTATGCTCCAAAAAAGTCCAAAATGCTTCCTTTTCCAGATTTTTTCTCCAAAGTACCTAAAATGACAAAAGGAACGATTTAGGGAAATATTTGATCAAATAAATACGATTTAGGGCTTAAATGACCCCTAAAAGCGGTACACTTTTCGCTTCATCAATTATGCCGCCACTTAGAACGTAAAAAGGTAAGACTAATAGCCAAGTGTGTGAAAGAAATCTTAATTTTCACAAACAGGATTAAAAAGATATCCCTAGATAATCGTTAGCAAAAGGATAGGATATTGGGCGGCTGGATTGAAAACAGGCGCGGCAATCATCATAATCCAAGGGATACCTGCAAACAAGAGCAAACAACACAAAAGAGCACAGCACAGTGGGCTTCCCCCACACTTGGTGTCAGAAAATAGAAAGAAGTCAGAAACATGGGTGTTTACCCATGCAATGCTAATGTTTTTGTTAACCGAGTCACTAGCTTGACTCGACCCCGAATTCATTGGTTCATGGGGAATCAAGTGGAAGAAACCATCTCCATCGGACTTTCATTCAATGTGTTTGGATAAACATTGAATTTCATGAAAGTTCCACTCCGATGAGATATACCCGGCTCAAAAGATTGATAAATGGAGATGCCGGGATCAAAAACTTTGTTCTCATTCCCAAACGAGTGAGGGAAAGGACAAGCTACCTTATAAGCACAGAAAGGTAGAAAAACTCGAACGACATATGTGAAGTCAATGTAATGACTATCCTCAGAAGGAAATGTCACATATGTCGGAGAAAGATCAATATCGGGATTAAGAGTTGAGGTCACATCATCAAGTTTATGAATAATAGAGTCCTTGATCTCATCGTTTTCTAACTCTTCATCAAAGAGAGGATTTATTTTGCTAGAAAAGTACTCATCGTCAAATTCAAAAAGAGAATTCGAATAGACTTTGAGACTTTCATTTTGAACTTCCTCATCAGAAAGTGATTCGTCATCACTAGAGGAAAAATCATCATTTGAATTGAAAAGGGGATTAGAGAAAATCCCGAAAGAATCATCATTTGAATTGAAAAGAGGGTTAGAAAACGTCCCGAAAAAATCATCAGTAGTGTCAAGAGGTTGATCACTACGAAAAGAACAATCACTTTCACTGTCGGACATATCCTCAGACTCACTTGGGATTGGGATAAGGTTCTCAGCGCTAGACTTTATGAATTCGTCCGATTCCTTTTCAGGAATAGTGCTAATAGGCTCATCCCCCATAATAAGAGAGTCCTTGGAGTTCATATATGGTAAAAATGATGTGATTGCAATAGACTGAGGGAGTTGAGAAATGATATTGCTCAAAGGAATGGTACTCTCCTCGTCGTCTTCATCTTCTTCATCGAGCATGCACGCTTGATTAAACAAGAAACTATTGTGTGCCGCTCGTTCAATGGCGAGTAAATCTTTCATAGATTCTCCATGACGCTTTTCTTGAGTATGCCTAGCAGCCAAATTATTAAGTTCATTCCTCATATCTTGAAGTTCTTGGAATAAATCTTCGATAGCCAAAACTTGAGGAGATGGCTGAGGTTGAGGTTGAATCATTTGATACTGTGGAGATTGGTCATGATAGGAATAATCGTAATTGTTACAAGGATCATGCTCATAGACAAGCATGTCACTTGTTCGACAATCATACTCTGGATGAGGACAACCCCCACAAAATTCACAAAGATCATTTGACATATTTTGAAATGATGTATCATTGAAGTTTTGATAACAAGGTTCTTGCCGAAATGAATCCTGAGAAGGGGTACTGAAATCGTTGTGAAAATCTGGATAATCAAGTGTGGGGGATTGATAAGTGCAAAAACATCGTTTACACTGTGAATCATCCCCCAACGGATTTTCACATATACAACAATTAAGCTGAGTGAGTGAAGATGGCTGGGGTTGTGGAGGGTGTTCGGGAAGACTTTGATGAGTATTATCGATGGAATTAAGCTTTTCTTCGAGGGCTACATCACACCAATAACAAGATCCTTTTGGTGCATGTTTTCCACATTGCTCACACGCACACTTGGAACAACGAAAATTATCACCCACTGGACCTTTACAATCAAAACAGCGATAGCCCAGTGACGACATGAGAATTAAATATTAAGGAGGGTTAAGAAGATAGAATCAAACGGTTAGAGGATGAGATATAGAATTAAACAAATAGAGGGTATAAGAAGAATATTTTTGGATTTTAAGAAACATTTGAAAAATACAAAGAGAAAAATAAATTTTGAAATAAAAACCTTTTTGGGTTTTTTTTATAAGACGATATTTACGAGAGAAAATGAAAACTTCCCGAAAGAAGGGTCTTCAAAACGTGCAACGACAACGAGAATTAAAAATTCGCTTCAACCTTCCCCGGCAATGGCGCCAAAAATTGATCCGTGCTAAAGTGTATATATAAATAATATGCAGACAGATACGCGTGAATAAAGACAAATCAACCCTTAGGAAAAGGCTAACTTGCAAAAACTCACGTTGTGTGTGTGATACCAGGTAAGTGATTACCCGGGTCGTTTCCCAACAAGGCGTGAATGGGCAATTGTTGAAGGTTTGGATTAGAGTGAATGATGATTGGGATATAGAATTTTTGCTTCTTTAATTCTAATTGACAAATGAGAAACAAATTCTCAATGGAATATTAATATTAAACTAAATTATATTAAAAACGCGTAACGGAGAAATCTAAAAACGGGATTAAAATTAAAATATTAGAAAACTAATCCTACAAGTGCAAAATTATTTTTCTTAAATCCTAAATAATAAAAGAAAATTTTAGAAAAAAGATTTATATTTTTCTGATTTTTATATTTTTTATTATGAATTAAAAACAGTTTTACACTAATTAAATTATTAAAAATAATAAAACTGAAGGGAAAAATCTGGAAATTTTCCTAAAAATACTTTATGTTAAACTAGTTCTAGGAAAAATATAAACAAGGACCCAGCTTATTGTAATAAGCTGTAAATAAGCTAAATGGTTCGGCTAGCTTAAATAAAAAGATGGGTTAAGTAAATTATCTATGTAACTTAAAACGGAAAAGACCCAAGGGCGCTACTGGTGTTGAGTGTGTGTGTTAAAGGGTTGAGGGTGTTGAGGTCCCAGGTTCGAGCCCTGCTAACCTTGGACTTCCACCTTCCCCTTTTTTTATTTTTATTTTTTGCAAAAACTTTCCAAAGCAAACTTATAAATAAGCTTAAGAAAAGCAACTTTTGTGAAAGGACTTATTTTAAAACTCCACAAATAAGCTAGAAATAAGCTGCTTATCTCAACAGTTAAGGTTTTTAAGTTTTAGAACTAGAAATTTAGTGAAATAAGCTATAAGCTATATATAAGCTAAAAGTAAATGAAATAAGCTAATATGGACTAAGTTCAATGTAAATAAGCTAGAAAGTCTAGAAAAAGCTATGAGATAAGCTAGATAAGCACAAAAAATGGAAATGGTCTGCTGATATACTAAGAGTGCAGGGCAGAAATGGCTCTTTTCAAGCCACTAAAAAGCTGTAAAATAAAATTCTTAAAAATCTATAAAAAATAGTACTAGATAGACAAGCTACCCAACTATATGCGTGCCAAATTTCAGCTAATAACTACTTAAGATAAAGAAATGAAAAATAAAAGAAATTTGATGCAGATCATAAAATTCGAAAAATGTAGCTGCTATGCAAGTTTTGAACCAAAACTAGCCTAGGCCTAAGGGAACTTAACCAACTCTTTTGTGTTCACTAAATGGACTTAATGGACTACAGAAATGCCAAAGTTGAGGGCCAAAAGAGCTTATGGCTTATAATGGCTTATTTGGACATTTGAGGTTCTAAGGGTGTCACAATCCACTCAAAACTTCAAAGTGGGTCAAAACAGCTTAAAAGCTTTTACTCACAACTGAAATATGCTAAATTAACAAAGATCAAACTAAGTATAAATGCAAATGAACAGTTGCAACCCAATTTGACCCATGTTAACCCATAATGCCAAACAGTCCTTATAAGGGGCTGATTTGGTTTTAAAACTAGAACAGTCAATGTAGACCTATGAAATTCAACAACTACTGATTAGACAACCTACTTAACACCTAATAGGCAATTATCAATTAAGAAATAAGCACTTGATAAGCTATAAACTATTATGACTGTTTTTGGCTTTTATAAGGTTTTTTAAGCAAAAATAAAGTAAAGACTAATTAGGACTGATATAATTGATGAAATATAACTACAAACTATTAATAAGCATAAATTTAAAGAAATAAACTATTAATAAGCTATTCTACAGTAATATGGAAAAATAAGGAAAATTATGAAAAAGCTTACAACTGAAATGGCTTATGGAACAAAGGACACTGATCAGAACCAAACTTGGTTTGTCACTTACCAAGCTTAAACACCACTCAGCTCATCCACTTCAGCTTATCACCACCAAATAGCTTATTGACTAAATTGTTGACTTTTGTTGACTTTTCTTGGAATTTAAAGATTAGAACTGATTTAAACTAACATAAACTTATCAAAAGCTATAAAGAGCTTATGTAAGCTTATATAAACAGTAAAGGAGCTTTTTCCAACAATAATTAACTAAATTCGGATTCACAGTACCCATAGAAATTTGAAAACTTGAAACTTTCATTAACTAATGAAAATAGTACAAAGATTGATGATACACAGACTGAAACAAACTTGAAATGATAATTAAAACATGACATGAAACTGAAATAAGAACAATAAATTAAATTACACTACGAATGGTCTAAAGCATCGACAATTTCTTCTGTGAGTCTTCAATGCCTTTTATAGCCATCCCAAAAGACTTCTCTCATCCTTCTGAGTAAATCCCACCATTGGTTTGGCTTTGAATCAATCCCAGTCGTCTATTTCATTTTTTGGCGGGAAATTGGCATGTGAGATTTTAGCAGAACTAGTGGGGGTGTGGGAAAGCATTAAATGAGGAGGAGTGTAGCAGGAGGAGGAGGGTGAGGTGATGGGTGGTTTTGCAGGGAAAACAGTGGGTGAGGTGGTATGCAGAAGCCATGGTTTTGGCGGGGTAGTATGGGAAGAAGAAGAGTTTGACCAGAGTCAAACTCTGGTTTTGGGTATTGGGTTTATTTAAAATGGGATGGGGGTTGGGCTGTGTATGTAGGGGCTGGGTTGGGTTATTAAAGGGATTTGGGTTTTTTATTTATTTGGGTAAAAGGGTAGTAATAAATAGGATTAGGTTAGGATTTATTTAGGTAAAAGTTTAGGGACCAAATTTATAAATTCTGAAAATCCAGGGACCATTGATGCCAAATCTGAATTTTATCTCCAAGGACCAATCTTGACTACTTGATATTCTTGAAGGTTGACTTTGATAATTTGAGCAATATCCCGGTCCAAACTTGTAAATTCCTTCCCCGTCCTCGGCTTTTCACGGTTTTCCAATCTTGTGCTCGGTTTTGTCTGTTTTTGCCTTGTTTTCGATCCTTTTGTACCTGAAACACATAAAAACACAAACCAAGGATATTTGCAGTATAATACGGTCTATTTGGGTGTTTTTGGTCATTTTTGTGTCTTTAATGGGCATAAAATGATGAGTATTTACACACTCATCAGTGTGTATCACAAAGAAGCTCTTCTTCTGGATCTTAAAGATGAAGCTGGTGGCACTCTGACTGAGAAGGAGCACAACTTTATGGCCAATGCATACTTGGACGATGACATGGAAGATCTGGAGGCAAATGCAGCTGTAATGTTGATGGCTAACATGCAAGAAATGCATATGGGTGAAACAGGCCTGGTTTATGATACCAATGGCTTCTCTCAGGTACCTGACTCTGAATGTCTCATTCATGAAATTGTATCACCCTCTGCATATGCATCTGCTGAAGAAAATGTTGGTCAAAATAACTCATTTTTATCCTCTCAATTCGATGACCAAATAAACACCGTAGTTTCATTTGATGAAGATAAAATTAACCCTGTTGTTTCATTTGATAATCCTTTTGATGACGATAACAATGATCACATTGAACAAGATGATCTTTTGCATGGTCCAGATCCAGAGCTCATGACCTTGCTTTTGACCACCCAAACACAATTAGATGCACAAAAATCCCAAATTGATAAGTGCAATAAAATAAATAGAAATCTGAAAGCAAAAGTTGCATTGCTGACTAAGGATCTTGAGTGCTACAAACTTCAACTTTCTAACTATGAAACTAAAGAAAAACAGGAGAAAAGCTTTGAGGCTGCATTCCAACAATCATATGTGAAAGTACAAAATTTAGAACATCAAGTTCGTGAATTGACCGTTTCCAAAAATGAATTAATTTCACAAAAGGAACAAGAAAAATTCGATTTTAAAAAACAAGTTGACATTCTACACTCTGAACTTTCCAAAACAAAAACAGAGTTGTCAAGATAATTTTTCTGAACATCGAAAGATTTCAAGGAAACGTGTTAATTCTTACCTTGAGGAAATTGTTGCGTTGGAATCCAAACTCAAAGAATTTCAAAACGTTGTGTATAAAACTGGTGAATCAATAACAACCATTCAAAAATTAACTATAAAACCAAATCCCCAAGGATATGGCTTTGCTATTGGAAGTGACAAACCAAGTTTTTTACATAAGGCACTCAAGGAAAATCCAAAGTTATACAGTGCAGAGCATTTGTTTGATGATTCTTTCATGCGTGTTGTTGTGTATAATCGTGAAGAGGAAATGGAACAAGAGGATGAGAGTCGATCTAAAATGAGTAATGTCTATTTTCATAAACCATATGACTACTCAAGAGTACCTCATATTAGTGACACTTTCGTACCACAAAAAGATAAATCAGAACAAACATGGTCTTTAATTGAAATGAGTGAAACTTCTGAAGTTGTCCCTGTGACCACAGTAGCACAAGTTAATGGCCCTTTACCAAATCAAGGTGTCATTTCCCCTTCGCCAAAACAATGTCGTGTCCTTAGATATTTTAATACATTTATGGAAGACATAAAATTTTTGGAAGATGCAATTGAACGAAATTCAGAAATAAAAGTCTCTACTTTTCTCTCTCCCTATGAGAAAGAAAAGAGAGAAGTTTTTCAAAAGCAATTGTTACCACACGTTCAACACCTACGACTTTGTGCTACACATTGGGAACATGAACTTCAAACAGAGGTTGCCTCCATGATGAACATTTTTGAAGCAACAAAAACAAAGATCTCAAAACAAAAATGTCAAAACAAAGCTTTAAAAAAAGAAGCAGATCGACTATTGGAGAATGTTCTATGTTCTGATGTGATATCTGTGATTATGAATTCCATTTATCTGTCGTGTAATGAAATGCTTGTTGATGATCATTCTGTTGATATTGAGATGTTGAGATTTGAGATTGATAATTTGAAAAGAGAAAATGAGAGACTTCGACAAGTCAATGGTGATGTGGAAAACAAATTTTCAAAAGAAATTTTCCAACTCAACCAGAAATTGCAATGGTGTCAGACTCAGAGTCTTAACTTTGTGTTAAAATTACAAAACCAAAAAGAGTCATTGTCCTTTCAAAACAGTAAAGCTTCTCAAATTCAGAATATTGAAAAAGAAAACGCTGTTTTAAAACATCAAATTTCTGAATATGAAAAGGACATTGATGAAGTTTGCCAAAACAGAAATGACACTATTCGATTGAACCGAGAATTGGATTCAAAAATTCAACAACAAAAACACATCATCATTGAGTTGAAAGAGAAACTCAAAGTACTTGAAAAAGGGAAATTTGTACAAAAGAATGTGATTGCACCAGGCATAAACAAAGTAGATGAGACACCTAAGAAAGCATCTCCTCAGACCTCTAATGTGCATGCTTCAACTTCTACAGGACTAGGCAACCCTCCTAAGGTTAGCAGATCCAAGACCAAATAGAGTAAAAAGAAGACTAGTGTCTGGAAACCTAAGAGCGGCTCCCTTGAAGATCAAGAAGTAGAAGTTCACACTAGGAATCTGAATAAGACGCATGTTATGTCTAAACTAGAATCAAACTTTACAAAGTGTAATTCTAAATGTGATGTAACGAATGCTAAAACTATGAATGTTCTGAATGATGTTATTGTTGATGCTTATTGTGTGTTTTGTCGTACTAGTATTTTGTCTGGTAATCATCAGAAATGTGTTGTAAAAACCCTTTTGTCACGTAAACAGAAACGTACTAATGGCATTTCCTCTAGGCCCACTACCGCTGCTAAGTCAATCTTAGGAAAACCGCCAAAAGTATTTTCTAAGCCTACCGTAGACAAGACCATTGTTGCCCCTAAAACAATTCAATCACCAAGTGCATTCACTAGGAAGAAAGCAGAATCTAGTTGGACATGGCAGCGTTGGCTAAGGCATAAACCTAGTTTTACTTGGTTACCAAAGATGCTTAAAAACTGTGCTACTAACCCAACGGGATCCACCGTTACCAACTCTCCATCTGTGTCATCTTCTTGTGATGCAGGTGATTCAAATCGTCCTTTGGATTGTTGATAGCGGATGTTCCCGACACATGACAGGCAACTTAAAACTTCTAGTAAACTTTGTCGCAAAGTTCATATGAACTGTCAGATTCGGGAATGACCATTTTGCCGCTATCATGGGCTATGGGGATTATGTCAACGGAAACATCAAAATAAGCCGTGTATACTACGTTGAAGGCCTTGGACATAATCTTTTCTCCGTAGGGCAGTTTTGTGATGGTGACTTGGAAGTTGCATTTAGGGAGAAAACCTGCTTTGTTCGAGACCTACAAGGAAACGACCGTATGACAGGAAAACGCGGAACGAGTCTTTACACCATTTCCTTACCAGACATGACCGCTTCTTCTCCGATTTGCTTACTCTCCAAGGCACACTCTACAAAAGCATGGCTATGGCATAAACGTTTGTCTCACTTGAACTTCAAAACTATGACGGAACTTGCACATCATAAGTTAGTAGACGGTCTTCCATGATGAGGCGAAAAGTGTACCGCTTTTAAGGGGTCATTTAAGCCCTAAATCGTATTTATTTGATCAAATATTTCCCTAAATCGTTCCTTTTGTCATTTTAGGTACTTTTGAGGAGAAATCTGGAAAAGGAGGCATTTTGGACGTTTTTGGAGCATTAAAGTGAAGAAAACGACAAAGTCTCAAAAATCGGCTAAAAGTTACTCTTGACGGCGTCAGACTTACTCTGGACGGCGTCATGCCTTGGCAAGAAAAGTTGGATGTGAAATTTACTCATGACGGGCCAGTGAAAATAGCATGTGAATTCTGACGGCGTCACGCTTTAACTTGATCGAGGGCGTCACGGCTTAAATCATAAGGGGACGGCGTCACGTTCATGGTTCGACGGCGTCAAGCCTTGATAAGCCAGAATGGATTTTTGAAGAGCTAAAGAGGGACGGCGTCAAGAAGGTCATCCGGGAACCCTAAAAGCGGCGAGGTGACGGCGTCACACTCCATAAGGTGACGCCGTCAGATCCAAAAATCTATATATAGTTTTCTAATTTTTTGTCATTAGAGAGAGCTTAGTGTGTGGAATTTTGGGATAAAACCCTAAGACGATTTTAGCTACTTTTTCAGGGCTTTTTGCCTTGAGATCTTCCATGTTTCATTGAAAGATAAGTTATCAATTAATCATTCAATATGTCTATGTGTTGTTTGATTCTATCTTATTCTTGTCTTTTGTTTAACATGTTAGGCTAATTTTATCTTGTGTTTGCTTAGATCTAATGAAACCTAGCTATTGATTATTGGTTGTTAGTGTGTTATTAGTTGTATTGGATGATTGTTTATCTATGTTAGGCTTAAGAAAACTGGCTAACTTCCTATTCGGTAACTTGCTTGAACGTCTTAAGAAACATGAACCAAATGCGTACTAAAGGTTTTTATGGTTGTATTTAATGCACAAGCGAATTCTAGTGATCCCATGTTAGGAGCTTCCTAGCCGGCTCGACATAGGAGTGAAGTAGGAGCTTGTAGAGTTGGGGAAGTAAGTACGCCACCCCACGAATGGTATTAAGGAATACACCCGTCATCCACGCGACTAATACACACTAATTAACCGGTAAAAGATAGTTAGGGAGTAAGGAAATCTAAGTAAACACATTTCTCTACACATAAGTTTCTCATCACATTTCATTTTTGTTATTTTATTTTATTTGCATCCGTAGTAATTTTGGGTTAGTTGACTAGCAACTAATTCCGCCCACTCCTTCAAACCCGAGATTTTACTTGCTTTCATAAAAACTATAAAAACATAAAAAGAATCTTCCTCAACCTTTAGACCTAATTAGAGTAGCCTTTCATACCTAAGGAACACTATTCCCTGTGGAGAACGATCAATCCCCCGTACTTACCACTACACTATACTACATCGGTCAGGTACACTGCCTGGTGGGGTTGTAAGCCTCTTGAGATCCCTCGAGAGGTAAAACCTGTTGTAAGGTTACAAAACCACGCAATCAAGTTTTTGGCGCCACTGCCGGGGAATAGTTATTGTTTAGGTTGAATTTTTATTTCTATTAGGTCTACTTGCTAGATTCCTTTCTAGTAAGATTTTATTTTTATTTTTAGGTTTTCTTTAGTCTATCTTTTTCTTTGTGTGTTTGTTCGTAATTTCCATTGACTCTTCCGTTCACCATTATGGAGTACGCGAATCCACCATACCACCAACCACAAAGGCCATTCTACCCTATTGACATCTCGAATTTCAAACAATATCGAGATGAACCCATATATGATGCATGGACTCGTTTTAGAAATTTACTCCGAAAATTCCCTCATCATAGTTTCGCTTTAGCATCCCTAACCCGAACCTTTTACTATCGTGTTGGCCAATATGACCAAATGCGCATTGAGGATTTTGCCAATGGGGACTTTAGGGAATTAAGTGCTGAAGAAGCATGGGATGCCATAGAAGATTGTGCCCAATATTATTATAGGGTAGACAACCCAACAAACGTTAGTACAAGTCAATTGAATATAAATTTCCTGGATCATGAAACAAGTTTGTTTGGGGATGAATACATTAGTGTTGAGATACCTAAGTGGTTGTCATGTAATGCCATAGTACAAAACAAACACATAGGTGACCTTGATGTGATGGAGGATTTAGCCGAACATGATCACATTGATCAAAAAGACCTAGGTTTTATGATCGATGATGATGAATCTCAAGAAACACATGATGAATCTTTTGGGCAATTTGAATATAGCAGTCATAATATTGAGGATGATCCTTATGATTCGGATATAGAAGTTAAGATGCCTAGAGAAGCACTTGAGATACTTGGGAAAATGTTAGGGTTAGATCCTACTAAAACGCATGATGAGGATATAGGTGAGCTTGACATAAGGAATGATGAGGTAAGTAACATAAGCCCACCAAGTGCCCCACAAGTCCTACCATCATTTGAGGCACACACACCGCCCGTGACTTACCCGGAAGAAGTAGAAGGGACTATAGGAACCCCAATTGAAGTAGAACCTTTGGAAGAAACAAAACTAGAAGAAATAGGTTTGAATACTTGTAGTCATAACCTTTCTTTTAGTTCTATGGAAGTTCCTAGTTTTGATGAACCAGAGCCTCAACCAAAACCGTTACCTAATCTTCCATCTTTAGATGTGAATTTAGGAAATGAGAAAGGTCCCGATCCACCCATCAAACCATATAGTCCGGGTAGTTTTACGTTGAAGGTAGTAGACTCTAAGCCTTGTAGAGAGGAAGCTAACATAGGAGTGAACCATGACCTTACATACTTACATCACCCATTTATGATTGATCACAAGAAACACTATGGGTTTAAACCGGGTTTATTAGGTCAAGATGGATTCCCAACTAGGAGTCTCTCGAAGTTGATAGAAGATGATCCCTTTTTAGGAGGAAACTCAAAATCACCCATTGACCAAAGTGAACTAGGCAAGGTTATGATGAAAGGAGCACACCCCTTTGAGCATATAATTCATCCACCACTCTTTCCTCACGTGGCATACTCCTACCGAGCTGGTGTGTATCGCTACTATCACCCGCACTTAATCCTAAGTGTAGGGAAAACCTCTCCTTTATCCATTAAATAAGGGTAGAGTCAGGCTCGTGACTCGAACAAAAACAAGCGCTCTTGGGAGGCAGCCCATGGTTTATTTGCTTTGTGTGTTTATTTATTTGTTTGTTTGATTTTATTTGTTTCCGTATGCGTGTTTAATTTTTATTATTATTGATTCATGTTAAAAACTAATTTGTGAAAATGCTTTATGTTGTTTTTAACTTCGTCTTAACTACATATAAAGGTATTTTGCAAAAGATAAGTGTAAGGGAAATCTAAATCGGTTTATTAGAACACAAATTAACATGAATCGTAATAATAATAAATTAGCATACATATTAGTGTGTGTCTGAGTCAAATGCTTGTATCGAGTCATAATGAGGTTTTGCAGGATTTCCAGGAAGTAAGGTAAAGGTTTTTCCAGAAATTTTCCGGAAACTAAAAATGAAAATTTTTGTCAGGACATTTCTGACGGCGTCAGGGGTTATAACCTGACGGCGTCAGATTTAATTTCCAGAAATTTTTGAAAGTTTTGTTTTCATAAAAAGTTTTTATTAAATCTCCAACTTATAATCTCCAGGAATCTGCAAAATTATCATTCCACAAGCGTTATATCCTTATATATAGATTTTATCCCGCCGATGTTATGCAGGTTTTCGTGTTTGTTTTCTCAGGTTTAACAGGTTATTTTGGACAAGGAGATGTTTATGGAATCAAGCTTGTGGCGATGCATTAGTCATGGAGCTTCAACATTCTCTTTGGAGGAAGATCTAACCGTGTAATTTCATTATCCACCGAGCGAATCAGGGGAGTATTTGATTTCATTCTTTTACTTTATGCTTTTACATCTTGTTATTTGAACATTGGGGACAATGTTCGTCTTAAGTGTAAGGGGAGGGTAAAAGTACGATTTTAGAGAATACCATTACGCTTGATTTTTGTTTGTTTAATAATAGATGTGTAATAAAACTGAGAGAAATACTTGTTAAGGTAATTTTAGTGCCAAATTTAAAATTTTTTACAACATATAGGAGTGAAACTTTGATCTTAATGAGCGTCTCACGGATAGGAGTTATATGACTAGCACAAAAACCGTACCACTAAAAAATTTTCCACCCCCAAATATGTGAGGTTCGCCCCTAGAATTGGTAGGAAAAGCATTTATGCTATGATGTGTGTACCGGTAGCACTTAGATTCTAGAACTTGCGTTAGGACCATTCCAAGGCCACAAGTGAGACTACATTCGTGTAGTTAGATTTACTACATGATAAGAGGCATTAGGATTAACCCATTGTTTTACACCTGTGTTTTTGTTATAATTACGTTGGCTACATTGGTCAAGTAATTCTCCCACACCCTTTGCGTTGTACTCATTTTTAGTACACGATACCCCTAGTACACCCCTCAGAGCCTATCTTTTCGTTTCGACCTTTAAGCATTTTACTTAAAGGAAGAATTTGTTACACCCCACTAAAATGTACACCCAAATCGCCTTAGCCTACCTTGTATGCACCCATCTTTAGTGCATTATTGTTACAACATTTGTTTAAACCCAAGTTAATTATCTAGTTGATTACATGGTTGCTAAGTCGAGTCATATCCTTGTACATATTGTTTTGGGACGATTGGGACTCATGGGTAAAGTACTAGTATAATGGAGTAATGGGGAAGAACATCATTTATTACCCCCATATGTGCTAAATATTTTAAAAGTACTCCAAGTTTTTCAATTATCTTAATTCGAGTCATTAGATTAGTATTTGTAAAGTTATGTAAAAATTCAAGTGTAAGGGGGATGCAATGCCCCTATGATGTATTATTTTGGATGGTAGGGCAAAAGTGTATGCAAAAAAAAAAAAAAAAAAAAAAAAAAAAAAAAAAAAAAAAAAAAATCAAGAAAAACACAAAAAAAATGAGAAAATGAAAAATAGAAAAAACATACGGACTACCATCCCGTTTCATTTTATGTTTGTTTTATGTTTTTGTTATTTTGTTATTTCGTTTCTAGCTTAAGATCGAGTCTAGTCTTGGCTTAGCAACATTGTATAGTACATGTAATTGATCAAGATCTTTAACTCGCCACCAGCAAAATATCCCTTATCCAACAAAACCGTGTTTTCCTTTTCCCTACACCTAACGTTATAACCCATTTAAAAGCCCTCTTTGATAGTTTATCTTAGGTGCTTACGCCTAGTGGAGGAGGTTTTCGATCCTTTCCCAAGCCTATGGTAATCTATTTGCTATGACAGGTAGTGAGAGATATTATCCGTTTTCATTTATGAGATTTATTTTGATGACACTTGAGAGATGTGAGTATCTAAACACTACTTGTGAGGTGCTAGTGTGTAATCTCCGTGCTTATTATGATTGAAGTGGAACGATTATTTGTTGTAATTACTTTTATGTTTGCATTAAATGACCCCTATCTTGTATTTTGATTAGAATAAAAGCGCATTTGCTTGAGGACAAGCAAATCTCAAGTGTAAGGGTATTTGATGAGGCGAAAAGTGTACCGCTTTTAAGGGGTCATTTAAGCCCTAAATCGTATTTATTTGATCAAATATTGCCCTAAATCGTTCCTTTTGTCATTTTAGGTACTTTTGAGGAGAAATCTGGAAAAGGAGGCATTTTGGACGTTTTTGGAGCATTAAAGTGAAGAAAACGACAAAGTCTCAAAAATCGGCTAAAAGTTACTCTTGACGGCGTCAGACTTTACTCTGGACGGCGTCATGCCTTGGCAAGAAAAGTTGGATGTGAAATTTACTCATGACAGGCCAGTGAAAATAGCATGTGAATTCTGACGGCGTCACGCTTTAACTTGATCGAGGGCGTCACGGCTTAAATCATAAGGGGACGGCGTCACGTTCATGGTTCGACGGCGTCAAGCCTTGATAAGCCAGAATGGATTTTTGAAGAGCTAAAGAGGGACGGCGTCAAGAAGGTCATCCGGGAACCCTAAAAGCGGCGAGGTGACGGCGTCACACTCCATAAGGTGACGCCGTCAGATCCAAAAATCTATATATAGTTTTCTAATTTTTTGTCATTAGAGAGAGCTTAGTGTGTGGAATTTTGGGATAAAACCCTAAGACGATTTTAGCTACTTTTTCAGGGCTTTTTGCCTTGAGATCTTCCATGTTTCATTGAAAGATAAGTTATCAATTAATCATTCAATATGTCTATGTGTTGTTTGATTCTATCTTATTCTTGTCTTTTGTTTAACATGTTAGGCTAATTTTATCTTGTGTTTGCTTAGATCTAATGAAACCTAGCTATTGATTATTGGTTGTTAGTGTGTTATTAGTTGTATTGGATGATTGTTTATCTATGTTAGGCTTAAGAAAACTGGCTAACTTCCTATTCGGTAACTTGCTTGAACGTCTTAAGAAACATGAACCAAATGCGTACTAAAGGTTTTTATGGTTGTATTTAATGCACAAGCGAATTCTAGTGATCCCATGTTAGGAGCTTCCTAGCCGGCTCGACATAGGAGTGAAGTAGGAGCTTGTAGAGTTGGGGAAGTAAGTACGCCACCCCACGAATGGTATTAAGGAATACACCCGTCATCCACGCGACTAATACACACTAATTAACCGGTAAAAGATAGTTAGGGAGTAAGGAAATCTAAGTAAACACATTTCTCTACACCTAAGTTTCTCACCACATTTCATTTTTGTTATTTTATTTTATTTGCATCCGTAGTAATTTTGGGTTAGTTGACTAGCAACTAATTCCGCCCACTCCTTCAAACCCGAGATTTTACTTGCTTTCATAAAAACTATAAAAACATAAAAAGAATCTTCCTCAACCTTTAGACCTAATTAGAGTAGCCTTTCATACCTAACGAACACTATTCCCTGTGGAGAACGATCAATCCCCCGTACTTACCACTACACTATACTACATCGGTCAGGTACACTGCCTGGTGGGGTTGTAAGCCTCTTGAGATCCCTCGAGAGGTAAAACCTGTTGTAAGGTTACAAAACCACGCAATCAGTCTTCCAAGATTCCGGTATGCCAAAGATCATCTCTGTCCAGCTTGTGAACAAGGGAAGAGTACTCGTGCTCACTTTCCTCCTAAAACCGAGCACAGTACGGATCATGTACTCCAACTTCTCCATATGGATCTTTGTGGCCCAATGCGTGTTCAGACAATCAATGGGAAGCGATATATATTGGTAATTGTAGATGATTTTTTGAGATGGACTTGGGTCTACTTTCTTCGCACCAAAGATCAAGCTCCTTCGATGATCATCACCTTTCTCACCAAAATTCAGGTTCAGGTCCGCAATGTAGTTCGAAAAGTTAGGACAGATAACGGAACCGAATTTAAGAATCACACTCTTCGGGAGTATTTTGAGAAAGTAGGGATTGAACATCAAACATCTATTACACGCAGCCCAGAACAGAATGGAGTAGTCAAAAGACGAAACCGAACGTTAGTGGAAGCCACAAGAACAATGTTGATAAATGCTCAATTACCGGATTACCTTTGGGCTGAAGCTGTCTCCACCGCTTGCTACACCCAAAACCGCTGTATGATTACCAAAAGGCACAACAAAACCCCATATGAACTTGTTCACAGAACAAAATCGAACATAAATTACTTTCATGTATTTGGGGCTCTCTATTACCCAAATAATGATCGTGATGACCTTGGAAAGTTGAAAGCCAAAGCTGATATAGGGATTTTTGTTGGATACTGCAAGAATTCGAAAGGATTTCGCATCTGGAACCATCGAACCCGAGAAATTCAAGAGACCATACACGCTCATTTTGATGAACTCACGGATATGGCTTCTGAGCAAAACAGCTTAGGACCCGATTCTAACCGTCTGAACTTCCCCGATCAATCAGCTGCATCTCTCTCTCTCTCTCTCTCTCAATCGCAAGGACTTGAAAGATTTGTTTGCTCCTCTATTTGATGATTCTCTCGTTAGTCGTGCTTCTGAAGTATCCACCAGTTCCGCTGCACAACCCGTCAATATTCAAGCACCTGATACAACAGTAACTACAACAACAGCAGTTGCTGATGATGCACCTCCAACAGAAACATCATCATCAGTAGAACAAACAGCTTCTAATACTGTGACTGTAGCTGATGATCCCCTCCTATCTACTGAAGTACCCACACCCGCAAATTATGACGGAAACGCATTTTTCTATCCATTTGCTCCAGCTCCCACCATTCCAGATATTGCAGAATCGTCAACGAGCAACTTGGATCCATCATATATGCACCAAAATTTTCAACACTACCCGTCAACCCACAAATGGACTAAGGATCACCCTCTAGTGAACGTAATTGGCAATCCAGACAACCCGGTCATGACACGTAAACGACTCCACACAGACGGTGAAACTTGCATTTATGCACTCACCGTTTGTCAAGCAGAACCGAAAAACATTAAAGAAGCCCTTACTTACGACAATTGGATTGAGTCAATGCAAGAAGAACTTGATCAATTCAAGCGTCTAGAAGTTTGGGAACTGGTAGAAAGACCGGATGGAGTATACGTTGTAGGACTGAAATGGATTTGGAAGAACTAGTTGGATGCTGATGGCACGATTATTCGTAACAAATCTCGGTTGGTTGCTAAAGGATTCAGTCAAGAGGAAGGAATCGACTTTGAGGAATCTTTCGCACCAGTGGCAAGATTTGAGGCCGTTCGAATATTTTTGGCATATGCAGCTCACAAGAATATCACTGTATACCAAATGGACGTGAAGACGGCATTTCTAAATGGACAACTCCATAAAGAGGTGTACGTTACACAACCATAGGGCTTCGTCGATCCAGAACATCCGAATCACGTGTACCGGCTCAAGAAAGCCCTCTATGGCCTTAAACAAGCCCCGAGGGCATGATACGATAAGCTATCTGCATTTCTAATTGCTAATCATTTCACAAAAGGATCTGTTGACCTGACTTTTTTTATACAAAAACACGGGGAGGACATCTTAATAGTTCAAATTCATGTGGATGACATCATTTTTGGTTCAACCCATAATAAATACTCAAATGCTTTTGCTAAATTAATGAAACAAAACTTTGAGATGTCCATGATGGGTGAACTGAAGTTCTTCTTAGGACTGCAAGTTCATCAATCACCCCATGGTATTTTCTTAAACCAGTCCAAATATGCTCAAGAAATTTTGAAAAAGCATGGCATGACTAGTTGTGACACCTATAATACACCAATGTCTGCATCATCCCCTAAGCTAGATGCTGATTGACATGGGACACCAATTGACCCTACCAAATACCATAGTATGATTGGGTCACTCATGTATCTCACAGCCAGTAGACCAGATATAGTATTTGCCACATATCTTTGCTTCCGCTATCAGTGTAGACCAACCGAAAGACACCTCTATGAGGTTAAGAGAATCCTTCGATACATAAAGGGAACCATTCACTTGGGGATCTGGTATCCGAAGGATTCTGGTTTTGAACTAATTGCCTTTTCAGACGCTGATCATGCAGGATGCTTAGATACAAGGAAAAGCACATCTGGGGGAGTACAATTTCTAGGTGACAAACTCGTGTCTTGGCAGTCAAAGAAGCAGGATTGTACATCACTATCGTCAACTGAATAAGAATATGTAGCCATGTTGGCATGCTGTGCTCAAGTCATCTGGATGAGGTCACAACTGATGGACTACGGATACGTGTTCAACAAGATTCCGATGAATTGCGACTCTAAGAGTGCCATAGCTATCTCGTGCAACACCGTTCAGCATTCAAAGTCTACGCATATTGCTCTTCGTTATCACTTCATCAAAGAGCACGTGGAATAGGGTACAATTGAACTTTATTTCGTGGGTACAGAATACCAACTGGCGGATTTATTCACGAAAGCCTTGCCTCTTGCAAGATTTGTGGAATTAGTTTACCAGATTGGTATGAGATGTTTGACTCCAGACGATTTAAACAATTTTCTTAAACAAAGTTAAGGGAGTCAAACATCAAAACTATCTTTGTAAATATTTTCTCAAAAAGACAAAAAGATTTTCCATTTTTTCATTCATAAGCTTAAAAAAAAAAAAAAAAAAAAAAAAACAATTTATCATCTTTTTAAGTGTGCAAAAGTCAAAATGAATCAAAATATGTTCTCGAAATTTCAAAATTAATCAATTTTAATCACGAAAACATTTTGAGGGGGAGAACTTTTTCTAACTTTTGCACATTTTTCATCAAAATCTCCGTTTTTTCATCAACATCTTCATCAAACCATATTTCCATGATCTCTTGACCTAAAGCTTTTCAAAATTTCAAAAGTATGTGTTAGTTCAAGGGGGAGAAATGAAAATAATTCAAGTTTTCATCAAATTAGATCAAAGGGTTTAACCATTACAAACC
The DNA here is from genome assembly GCA_021014915.2 of Artemisia tridentata subsp. tridentata. NCBI lineage: Eukaryota > Viridiplantae > Streptophyta > Magnoliopsida > Asterales > Asteraceae > Artemisia > Artemisia tridentata. The sequence continues at coordinate 223,200,703 of CP139501.1, read as the reverse complement.
TCAAGGACGGTTATTGTCAAGTTGTAAAAAGTTGTCACATTAGGACCTTGTGTGAACTGAAAAACAAGTTAAGGGACTTAAAGTGACAAACGACCAAACTTTAGCACATATAGGACCATATTCAGATTATTAAAACACATAGACTCATAATCACTTTTCAAAAACCCGCCAAATGCTCTCAACATCAAGATTGTTTTGATTTTCTCTTAAATCTCAGTTGTAAGTGTTAAATATGATCATTTATGCTTTGTTATCACTCGCTCAACGTTTCTGTGGCTAAATTTCATGTTTGACGAATTAGGGTTTATGAACCCAATTTGGGCGTTTCATGTTTGTTGTGGTTTAATCTAATTAAGTTAGTGCAATAGTAGAACAACATGTTTTAGTGTGTATTGCAATCGTTTAATTGAGATAAACAACATCAGGGATTGCAATTTGATACTGTTAGGGTTTATATAGTCGATGTTTTTGGCTGGTAATGATTGGTAATGCGGTTAAGTGTTTTGAAGAGTGGGATATGCTTGTTTATTGTCCTGGATAATGCGCGTTAACTGTTATAACCTGAAGTTAACACATTGTCTTAATCGAAGAATTGAATGTGGCTAAATGATCTGTGATGATTAATGTATTTGGATTTATGGATTTCTGGGTAATAGAACTTGACTAGAACATGGTTAGGAAGAATTCTGATCATTGATTGTTTTCTGTTAAAGTTTAACAAAGAAATTGAGAATCTATGAATGTCTTCGACTTAGTCTCCGAGTTAGGATCTTGATTGTATGTCTTCGACTTAGTCTCCGAGTTAGGATCTTGATTGTATATCTTTGACTTAGTCTCTGAGTTAGGAGCTTGATCTTATCCTTCGACTTACTCTCCAAGTAAGGAGTATAGTTAGAAAACTTTATAAAAATCCTTCGAGTTAGTATTTGTTCTTTATTCTCCGAGTAATGAACAAATTCTTCAACTAAGGTTTTTTATTAAAATTTTCTAAGTTAACTTTTTTCTCCGAGTAAGTCATGGATATTTTAAACTCTTCGAGTTAGTAACTCTCCGAATAAGGCACTAGTTGTAAGTTTCTCCAGGTAACAAATATTTTAAAGTTTCTTCGAGTAAATGGGATTTCTCCGAGTTAGGAGAATTTTTCAAATACTCCGAGTAAGAAGAATAGAAGTCTCCGAGTAAGAAGAAAATATTTTCAAATCTTTTTCAAAATCTTCGAGTAAGGAACAAAAGTTTAAAATCCTTCGAGTAAACCCATATTTCTTCGAGTTAGACATTTTTCCAGACTTAGAAATTTTTTAAGTTTAGAAAAAGTTGAATGGAAATTGAGGTTACTATAGCATGGTTGTTTGTTTGATATGTGAATGTTATTCATGATTAAGTCTCTCTATATGATGCATCATATTAGTTAGGCTAAGATCGTGCAATCAGTAACTTACACTAACATATATATGCAATTTTCATTGTGTGTTGTTGTTTGTGTTTGTGCTACACAGGTTAACCATGTCTCAAACATCCGTTGCTAGAAAGGATTTGATCCCAGAAGGAGATGAACGAAAGATTAGTGACTCCAACTCAAGAGTAGACTTCGAGACTTTACCATGTCATCCTTCATGCCAAATAATGGTGGAGATACTCAAGAGGCATTTCGTTAGTTCTGTTATGACCAAGTCTGCAAGTGTACCTCAAGTCTACATAAACCAGTTCTAGCATATTTTATTCATCAGCAAAGATAATAAGGTGAGGGAAATAACCATTGATGACAAGAGGATTCAATTTGATGTTAACAATCTTCGTACTGTGCCAGATCTTCCTCCAAAAGCTTCTGGCCCCAAAGGCAAATTTCTTAAAGATCCTGAGTTTGAAACCATGGCCGGGACATTGAAACGCATCGGTTATGATGATCCGGGTGATGAACTGACTTCTCATTCTAAGGTGGATAGGAAGCATATACCTCAACCCTGGTTATCTCTCTACACCATCATCATCCACTGTATTACCGGGAAGGAGACTGGCCTCAAACACCCCAGACTTGAACATCTAATGTTCTTTTGGGGTGTCATTAACTTCTTCCATATGGACTTTGCTCAGTACATATGGACATATATGATCTACCAAGCTCATCAGTTCAACCAGAAGAAAGGATACAATATACCTGTTGAAAACTTATTTTAGACCGACTTACATCTACTAAAATAAGTTACGTTATTGTTTATGGACTCTAGGTTGTTACACCTTTGATCTAAGATTTTATCTATGACGAGCATGATGATAATATTAGCGGAATATTCAAATGAAAGAAACAATATTATCACAACAAGGTATTGCCAAACTTTCTCTTATGTTATTCAATCAGCCCCAATACTACTTGATCAATAGCAGTACGATTACACTCTAATCAGGGATCAAAGATCCTTGAGGCTAAACAAACATAACAACATCAGACCCCATGTCTGATGTTCCCACACACACTCACTATTTGATGTTTTACATTTTAACACATTTTGTGTTTAAATTCTAAGCATACTAAACACTTGTAAAACATATTTTTATCTAAGGGGTAAGATCTCCTTTTATAGTCCAAGGAGACCTTTTACAATATGATAAGACTTTGTCTACTACTTGCTTGTTATGTGTCAGTCATTAAGATACAACATGTATCTTGTTTTACAACTTTGTTGACTGAACAAATATCTAGATATTATCTAAGGATAATATCTTCTCCATCCTTATCCATCCAGCAGTAGTATGACTCATAGCAGCACCTGATACACTGCAAGACTTAACTGTGTAATGACCAGACTTAACACTACCAGACTTAATGAGGAGACTTAACTGGGAGAAGACTTAACCACCAGACTTAACTATGACAAGACTTAACCACCAGACTTAACTGGGAGAAGACTTAACAACTCCTGCAACAGCTTCATTAGCTTATTTTGCTTATCATTTCAGTATTCTTCATGTTTCATTCTTCTTGTTCTGTGATCATTAAATCTATGAAAATATATTTCCCAACAATCTTCATCTATTTGATGATTACAAAACAAACACGTTCTTGTACGAATTTCCCTAGACGAAGTAGAGAAATTGAGATAACTAAATCTCACCATGAATGAAACCATACTGACTTCCCCTTAATCTATGCTATCCACCACATCTCTTCCCCTTTTTGTTATCAACAAATAGAGAATATTACAAATATAATCTTTACAATTACAAACTAATACTACACATCTAATCTATCCTTCTAATATCTCAAACTACCCTCCATTAAGCTTTCCGCACTAAAAATGAACTTGAGACAGTAAAATTTTAAACCATCAGTAGCAATACTAATCAACAGTAATAAAAATCATTAACTTTCCCTTGTGGTGTTGCACAAATACAATAAATGGTTAAACACTTGAACATTTAAGCTTCCCCTGAAACCCATATGTTAACCATAAACAATTCTGTAGGCTTTTATAACTGATGAAGTAAAACCAACCATTACTAACTTGTTGATGAAGCTGAATAAACCAACCTTGTGTCTTATGTCTTGTACTAAAACTGACTTCGAACGTATACTCAACTTTCTTGTAGAGGGAGACCGCAATCTCATGACAATAAACTCATCTTCTATGAGACACTGAGTACTACAGCGTATCTCCTTTAAGTGTTTGTCATTTCGTAGTCACTTGAACGAACGAACAAGTTACCTTCTTTCAAAAGGTATGATAAAACACAATTTTGAAAAATTTCACCTCATCTTCAAATAAGCAAGAAATAATTTTCTTCTCCAAATAAATAAAAACAAGCCTGTTATCTTTTAGGAACCAACTCTATTTTGTGTGAGTTTCTTCCCCTTTGTGTGTGAACCTTGAAAGAAAACCAAAATGTCGACCATACCTCAACTGTTTTTGCAGCAGTTTTCAACGATGCATATCTTGCAACCTAAGGCTCAGATTGAAGATCCCTCCGGTGAGAATCTACCTTGATATACCAAGAACCTCCAGAAAAATTTCAGCCCGATCCAACGGTTAACGAAGGAGTTATCGCCTTTTGAAAACAGCCCTGCAGTGAGTTACGAAAATACGAACCAGATCCGAATTTTTCTTCTTTCTTTAGCTAAAACCTTTTCTTTTCCTAGATCCAGAGCCCCCCGCTCTGATACCAACTGTTGAAAACTTATTTTAGACCGACTTACATCTACTAAAATAAGTTACGTGATCGTTTATGGACTCTAGGTTGTTACACCTTTGATCTAGGATTTTATCTATGACGAGCATGATGATAATATTAGCGGAATATTCAAATGAAAGAAACAATATTATCACAACAAGGTTTTGCCAAACTTTCTCTTATGTTATTCAATCAGCCCCAATACTACTTGATCAATAGCAGTACGATTACACTCTAATCAGGGATCAAAGATCCTTGAGGCTAAACAAACATAACAACATCAGACCCCATGTCTGATGTTCCCACACACACTCACTATTTGATGTTTTACATTTTAACACATTTAGTGTTTAAATTCTAAGCATACTAAACACTTGTAAAACATATTTTTATCTAAGGGGTAAGATCTCCTTTTATAGTCCAAGGAGACCTTTTACAATATGATAAGACTTTGTCTACTACTTGCTTGTTATGTGTCAGTCATTAAGATACAACATGTATCTTGTTTTACAACTTTGTTGACTGAACAAATATCTAGATATTATCTAAGGATAATATCTTCTTCATCCTTATCCATCCAGCAGTAGTATGACTCATAGCAGCACCTGATACACTACATGACTTAACTGTGTAATGACCAGACTTAACACTACCAGACTTAATGAGGAGACTTAACTGGGAGAAGACTTAACCACCAGACTTAACTGTGACAAGACTTAACCACCAGACTTAACTTTGAGAAGACTTAACCACCGGACTTAACTGGGAGAAGACTTAACAACTCCTGCAACAACTTCATTAGCTTATTTTACTTATCATTTTAGTATTCTTCATGTTTCATTCTTCTTGTTCTGTGATCATTAAATCTATGAAAATATAATTCCCAACAATCTTCCCCTATTTGATGATTACAAAACAAACACGTTCTTGTACGAATTTCCCTAGACGAAGTAGAGAAATTGAGATAATTAAATCTCACCATGAATGAAACCATACTGACTTCCCCTTAATCTATGCTATCCACCACATCTCTTCTCCTTTTTGTTATCAAGAAATAGAGAATATTACAAATATGATCTTTATAATTAGAAACTAATACTACACATCTAATCTATCCTTCTAATATCTCAAACTACCCTCCATTAAGCTTTCCGTACTAAAAATGAACTTGAGACAGTAAAATTTTAAACCATCAGTAGCAATACTAATCAACAGTAATAAAAATCAATAACTTTCCCTTGTAGTGTTGCACAAATGCAATAAATGGTTAAACACTTGAACATTTAAGCTTCCCTTTAAACCCATATGTTAACCATAAACAATTTTGTAGGCTTTTATAACTGATGAAGAAAAACCAACTGTAACACCCCCATTTTTCGATATACGCAGCGGAATATAAGTTTGGGGTGCTACTTCATGGTTCACAATCATGGAGATAGAAAACGACTCGAAAAGAGACGTTTTTAAATAAAATTGTTATCATTCATTTATAAATATCAGAGTATACATGATAGGTCCCAGCGGGAGGCTTCGAAATACATTACATTATTCTTTGAATGATAACAAAATGGACACTCTTTTTATAATAAGAAAGTCCACAGCCACTCCGTGCCGAATCATACTTCTAGTTACCTGAGATAAACATGCTTAAAAAGTCAACACAAAGGTTGAGTGAATCCGTAGTGTTTTCAGTAGTAATCAATTTGAACACAAGCTAAATAGTGAGTAAATCAGTAATATCAGGTTCATTATATATATTGCTCAAAGTCTCATGGCACGCAAAACTTTAACAGGTTATCTTCATAGTTATAAGCTATGAGATATAAATTACCCCATAATTAAATGTAGGTAACCTTGCCCCCGAGTAGGAGATTGTCAGTCTCTTTATTTAACTCAAATAAAATGCATTTGGTTACGTTACGGTAACACAAAGGGGCTGTCAAACCCAATAGATCTATCCATTATATTCGTGCTCACCCGCAGGTGATTAGGGGTCTTTTTGACAATATCAAACTTATGCAATATAAATTAGGAAAACATTCATAAAATACTTGTGTTCGGTTTAATAGCATGTATCTCCCCACAAGTTTAGAAAACATAGTAAAAAGTGGGACTATGAACTCACCTGGGCAATCTGGATGGAAAATAAAGTTAACTAGAGTTGATAAACGTCTCCAGCTCGCAACCTGGGTTGGTATGTCAAGTTTGCAGTAATTGTTTCTGATTATATAAGTTTTCCAATGTTCGTTTCGTTATTTGGTTGATGGTTAAATACTTTATTTAGCCAATATGTAGTTTCAAAAATAAGATTTTATCTTATTTTCTTATTTGTAAGTTTCGGTTCTGTCCGTTCATTAAATGGATACTTCGTTTGTTAGTTACTGTACAAAACGTATAATAGGTTTAGAAAATCCTAATAATAATAATAATAATAATAATAATAATAATAATAATAATAATAATAATAAAAATAATATTAATTTAATAATAATATTATTAAATTAATTTAAGGTTTATAACTATATTTTCATTTTAGACCTTCAAGTATCTAGAGTTGGCAACTTTTACCCTTGAACTATATGAAAATGACAAGTTTTACCCTCAGACTTTTAGAGATATACAATTTTTACCCCTGGACTTTAGTTAATTTACACTTTCTACTCTTAAGTTTCAAAAAGTGACAGTTTACACCCCTAGGGTTTTCTCGACTGCAAAACTAGTCCAAAACATGAAATCTATTAGAGTTTTGGCAGAATCAGCCCTTGGGTCTCCCTAGTGGTTCCATTCGACATCCTTTATGCACAAAAATAATTTATTTCTCACGTTTGGTGACGAGAACTTTTACGACTCTTTTACCAAAACATCTATAAGTGTTTTAAGAGTGTTTCTACAAAAGATTATACCACGATTCGATTTCAAGATCTCACAATAATTTTTGGAAACTCGTTCACCTCAGTTTTTTTGGACACAGAAAAATACCCAACTAAAAACACTTCGTTCTCACTCAATACTCAACGAAATTTGATGATTCTTTTTCCTAAACATAGCCCTCTGAAAGACCTTTAATCATGCCAAAAACTAGAATTTTAAAGATCCATTTGATAGTCGATTTTAAAGACCAAAGCAGCAGGTCTGCTGTTCGATTGACAGAAAGAAAAAGAAAAGGAAAAATCTAATTTTCTTGGTTTTCGATTATTGTAACTAGTATTTTTAGATTATACTTAGTATATTTAACATATTTATAGTATTCCTAATCCATTTCAATGATCCTAGGGTTTTTAGAAAATCATTTCATATATATTTGTTTTATTTTGCTCGACATAACATATTTTGTATATAACTTCGTTTCTTCTAGTTTTGAGTTAAAATAACTTTTAGGAGTGTTTAATTATGCTACTTAGATGTAAAAGGTATATAAGAAAGTAATTTAAAAGACCAAGAACATACCTTGTTATAATTATTTGTCTAGGGCATGATTTTGGGGTTAGGGTTCGAATTAAGCTTCACCTCAAGTCTAGCCTTTCCCTACTGCTTTCTTAGGTTTATTTGAGCTTATTTTAGGCTTGTGGGATTCAGAAATGAAAGGATGAAGGCATGTGGAGTTGGGTTCGATTGGTGGTGATGGTTTTTAGGGTTTTTAGAGCTTTTATTTATCGGAGGTGATTTGTTAGGATAGTTGATGTGTTCTTACTTAGGCCATGGATTAGTTTGATGAGTTGTATGGTTATAGGAGGCGACACATAGGGTTGGAGGGGGAAAGATGATGTGTAATCTTGTATGCCATACACATATGCCCTAATTCTTAAAGGAGGTGATGTTTTACATTAGTGTTCTTTCAAATTGAAGCTTAGGGATGAAGAAAATGAATTGGGATTGTGTTTCTTGTTCCATTCGAACCATAGAAGAAATATTTAGTTATGTTTGATTTCGAATGGTGCTATAAGAGGTAGTACCTAGGCTTTGTTTGGTTGTAATTTAGTGTTTAGGGTAAAACTAGGGTTTCTAATTCTAGGTTTTATTTAAAAATGATTTTTAGAATTATATGTCACAATTAAACATATATCGAATTCTATATATAAATAAGAAATTGATTTTGTACTTTGGTAGGTTGTACTCTAGGCTTAAGGGACTTGTACTATGGTTAGGAAAATAAGAAAAATATAATTTTAAATTATTTCCTATTTTTACATAATTTTTATGTAATTTTATTAGGCTTTAAATACAAATTAATGAGTTTTTAAGATTTTATGCATTAGAGGGTTGTACATTGAGTTTATGGAGTTGTACATATGTTAAATAACTTAATAAATTATTTTTAGAATTTATTATGTGAAAATATTACAAAATATGGCATTTAAATAACTATTTTTAAAGTTTTTATAAGATTTTTATTTTCATTTAAGTTTTATGCTTAAATGACTTGTACATTAGTTTTAAGGACTTATATTCTAAGTTTTAAGACTAGTACGTATATTTTTTATGCTAAGGAGTAAAATTTAAAGTTAATATAGTGAATATTGGGTTTCTAAGGTAAGTACACTGAGGTTTATAGTGTTATATTTATTATCTTTATGTTGGTGCATTATATGCTTGTACTTTAGTAAATATATAAATTTTAAGACTTTTGCATGAATGGTTTGTAAATCAGGTGTTATAATAAATATCTAGAGTTTTAATAAGGTTTTTATGGATATATAGTTTCTGTGCATAAATGACTTGTACCTTAAGTTTAAATAACCTATGCAACTATTATTTTATAAAAATTATTATATAAGGAAATTAGGGTTGGTAAAAGTTTCACATAAAATCATGGTTTTATGGAATTAAGGTTTTACCGGGAGTTAAAATAGAATTAGGGTTTTTGTGCTTTAGTGACTTGTACATTAGTTTAGATGAGTTGTATTTTAGTATTTCTAGGGTTTTGTTGTTATAATGGTAGTTTAGGGTTTCATAAATACTCTATATAGATAATGAATATTTTGTTAGTGCGTTCGTTAAGGAATTATGGTATATTGTATATTTTAAAGTGTTATACTTGACATAAGAAAAAGGTTTATATGAATAAACATTAAATAGGTTGCGTGCGAGCACGTTTATCATGGATGTGAGTTACGTCACATAAGATAGTGGTTATGCCCAGATAAGTAAATAAATAAAATAAAATAAAAAATTTACACGTAGAAAAGGATAATTATTCTAAGAGATAGTGTAATCTAGTGTGGGATTTTCGCAGTGGTTACAGTCTTCCCCCGTTAAGGGAATCTCGTCCCGAGATTCGGTCTATGTTGGTCAAGGATTTGGGGAAAGGATGTAGGAATATCATACGTACTTGATTTTCTTACTTAGGGTTTCTAGTTAACCTTAATGAGAGATTTAACACATGATCTGAATAGAATCGAAGATTCCGTCTCATTCAGTCAGTGAGGATGATAATAGAAAATAATACCAAGGATTGAGTGAAAATATGAGTTTGATATGCTTAAAATGCCTCAAGTAAAAAAAATATTTTCTAAAACATTTTATCATTCTTAGGTCTATAATTCTAATAATGTTGTTTCTCTGTTAATCCTTGGTTCTCCGTTTAATACCTAAGGGATCGAGGTTTGGTCAGTCTTATCTCTACTGGATAAACTAAATTTGAATGTTTTGCCACCTAATGGATTACTATGCAACGTTCAGATTCCTAAGTTCGAGGGATAGTGCCCTTTTAACGGTCGATTTCTCCCCTATAAATACCTCATTTTCAATCCTCATTCTTTTACTACTAAATTTTCTCCTAAAAACTCCCAAAATGCCGCATCTTGTTACACTCCTAGCAATTGTTTTCATCATTGCGATTATTACTTATATGGTGTATAATCCGGAGGAAGATCACGAAGTCATGTTCATGATTCTGATGATCGTCGTACCACTTACTATCGTATCCTTTATCGTAGATCAGACGTGGGGAAAATAAGTCTGGCGCTAGGGTTATTAGTATGGTCTTTGTTATTTTTCCTAGGTAATCCTTAGTGAAATAAAACTTATGTAATCCTTGTAATATTAGCACTTTCGTTGCTAACTATGTTTCTATGTACTATCTTCCAAGATTCCTAATAAAATTTAGGTTTATGAATTCCTATGTTTTGTCTATCCTCAATTTTTGTTGAATTCTATCGTAGAGGTAATGAGTAGTAGTGGTAGACTTTTATTGTATTCAATCAAAAGTGATAGGTTATGAAAAGATTTTGTTTTTGATATTTTCGCTTTTCGAATTAGTAGAAAATTTTGAAAAGATAACTGTCCAATTCATTGCATGATTCTTCCTAATTATACATAGTTGATCAGGCTATGTATAATCGAGGATCAAATAATGTGATGTTTTGGCTCAGTCATATAATATTTATTTCTTTTCAAAAAGCTTTAGATGGTGTTCAACGCGAAATTTTCAGAAATAACATCATAATTATTTTTCAAAAGAATAAGAAAATTTTTAGTCCATACCACAGTGATAGGTTTAGGGTTTTTCCTAGAGTACTAATGGAATATCCTCAAATGAGTTCTAGGGTTCGTCTAAAGTTCCTACGAGCTAGGGATACTTTATTGTTCTGTCAAAATATTATTCACCAAATTTTCCTAAAGATATACTAGGGTTCACTAGGTAATGTCTATAAATAGGGTAGAGAGGGATAGAGTAGATAATGAATAGAGTAGATAACGAAGCTAAACGCAGATTGTTGTAGAAAAGTAACAGAATGAAAGTTTTATACGGTAGAAAGATAATTTATTACACTAGGGTAGAGATTTAAAAGAAAATATAACGTAGCGAGTTCTAATCCTCGGTTTATTTATCTATTACAGGCGTCCATCTTCTTCATATATTTCATACTTGGGTTCTCATTCCTGGGCATCAGCCTTGTTTTTCCAATTCGGGTTGAAGTTCGGGCACTGATTCTTGTAGTGTCCATGTCCACCACATCCTTGGCAAGTAACAATCACTGACTGTAGTTTTGCTCTTGTCGCCTTACAGTCTGTGGTCTGATGTCCAATCTTCTGGTACCTTGTGCCCCCTACAATGCATGGACCGTAATGGTGCAACAAGCATTGTGTGCACAATGGCTTTCTTCCGACATAACCATTACTAGGATTTTGTTGGTGATGGTAGTAGGTGGGAATGATGGTTTTGAGTTTTCGCTCTTGGTTATTTGGTTTAAATGTAACAGTCTTCCTAACTCCTAAGGCATGGGTAACGGTAGGTTTGGTTATTTTTACGGGACCTCTATGAATAACTGGCTTACATCCCGCGAAACTTTCAGGGATTTTTCCACAAAACACAGCCGGCTTCTCTTCTCTTGTGATCATGTTGTTGGTATTTAGGTGGGCTACGGTAGTTACTTCAAGTACTGCTGTAACGAGGTTAGTTACTAACTTCCGAATATCTTCTGGGGTCATTAATGAAACATTGATGTTTTCCATGTTGACTTCCTTCTTGCAACAAGAAATGTGAATTTCAGAATTCCCGTAATGATCATATCAGAATAATTTAATATTAACAAATGATCATAACGCGAAGTTATATCTAATCTCTAGAATTAATCAATTACGATGTATCTCAGCTGACATCGTAGGTAAATGATTGACCTTAGATATATCTTTGCTAAGGGAGTAAACAATTTTGTTTACAAAACTGAAGTTCAGCAACTTTCTCTTCATTCATCAAGTTCTCTTCCGAAATTTTCTTCCTAAGGTTTTCCTATTTTTGGTATAGAGAGATTCGGTTCCTAATGGTGGTTCTAATTTCTGTTACTTGCTAGGTTACTAGTGGGTTGGTTTTCTAGGTTCGGAGAAAAGGTAGTATGGTTTGATTTAGATGAAATCTTTTTACTATAGGAGTACTAAAGAGTAAGATTTAAGGAATAGTCATTACATGTATGCATAGCATCATATTATGACATAATAGGATGAATTTGTTTACAACAGTAAATATATAACAAAAGTAGATTGTTATAGATTTATTGATTGATTACAAACTCTGAGAGTTTCGAGCTTATTTAGAAAATACAGGAAATACTAACCAAATACTATTTGGTTTACAACAACGATACATGTGACTTTATGATCCGTTACGTCCTTGACGTAAAAGCTTCACTTCAGTCTCAAGTTTCAGTTGTGTAATTTCCATTTGTAAGAAGCGTTCCTGAAGTTCCTGGTATATCCTCAATTGATTGTCCAGGAGAGCTTCCAAGGCGAAAATCTTCTGATCCTGGTTTCTTGCCATATCACTGGCTATCCAGAGAGTTCTTTCGATGTCTTCCACTTTTCCAAGCATTTGATCATGTTCTCTTATCGAACAGCGGATTCTGGAATCGATGCTTCTAAATTTATGATTGTAAGTATTCTTCATCTTTTCAACCTTTGCTCCTAATCCAAACACTGTGCGTCTCTCGGCATCGGTCTTTCTGAATAGAATGTCAATACTACGGTCGTATCCTTTAAAACGTAATGGACGTAATTCCTCTAACTGTTTAGTATGAGCGTCGAGAGTGTTGGCTTGTTGGTAAAGGAGATTCCACATTGATTCGGTAGGGTTTGAACTTGAGTCGGGGGAATTGGATGAAGAATTATCATCTGGGTCGTCAGGTATTGGGGATTTTGGAATGTCAGGAAATGGAGAGTTTGAATCTTCATTTTTCTGAATTGTTTCTTGGTGTACTTTCCATCCAACCTCAGATGCGGTTGGGCAACCAATAAACTTTTCATGAAATTCAGTTACTCCTTCCAATGTCTGACGGGTAGATGAGTGGGTAGATGGCAATGGGTTTGGGTTTGAAGTAGTTTCGTTAATTTTAGGTGTTTCAGGGAACATGATACTGTAATAATTTACAAATAATAATTATAAATAATTATTATAAGAAATTAATAGCAGTAACGAGAGAGAAATGAATAAAAATTTAGAGAGTTGGAGCATTTAGAAAAACGCGGAGACTAATATAAAATTAACCCTAATAGGTAAGGTACTAGGAATGGTATTATCTTGATGTCCTAGTCTGGACATGAGAGGAAATGGAATGGATAGGGAAAGTCAGGATTCTGTAACCATCTGGCGATTATAAATATTTCACTAGGTACACTACTCAAAAATAAACAAATATAAATAGTGTTTCAGCAGCGTTGTGGCACGGAGGACTTCCTAGTTAAATTTGTGAAAATCGGTTATAGTCCAATGTTTGAAAACATTTGGTTCTCTATAACCACAAGCTCTGATACCAATCTGTAACACCCCCATTTTTCGATATACGCAGCGAAATATAAGTTTAGGGTGCTACTTCATGGTTCACAGTCATGGAGATAGAAAATGACTCGAAAAGAGACGTTTTTAAATAAAATTGTTATCATTCATTTATAAATATCAGAGTATACAAGATAGGTCCCAGCGGGAGGTTTCGAAATATATTACATTATTCTTTGAATGATAACAAAATGGACACTCTTTTTATAATAAGAAAGTCCACAGCCACTCCGTGCCGAATCATACTTCTAGTTACCTGAGATAAACATGCTTAAAAAGTCAACACAAAGGTTGAGTGAATCCATAGTGTTTTCAGTAGTAATCAATTTGAACACAAGCTAAATAGTGAGTAAATCAGTAATATCAGGTTCATTATATATATTGCTCAAAGTCTCATGGCACGCAAAACGTTAACAGATTATCTTCATTGTTATAAGCTATGAGATATAAATTACCCCATAATTAAATGTAGGTAACCTTGCCCCCGAGTAGGAGATTGCCAGTCTCTTTATTTAACTCAAATAAAATGCATTTGGTTACGTTACGGTAACACAAAGGGGCTGTCAAACCCAATAGATCTATCCATTATATTCGCGCTCACTCGCAGGTGATTAGAGGTCCATGATTAGGGGTCTTTTTGACAATATCAAACTTATGCAATATAAATCAGGAAAACATTCAGAAAATACTTGTGTTCGGTTTAATAGCATGTATTTCCCCACAAGTTTAGAAAACATAGTAAAAAGTGGGACTATGAACTCACCTGGGCAATCTGGATGGAAAACAAAGTTAAATAGAGTTGATAAACGTCTCCGCCTCGCAACCTGGGTTGGTATGTCAAGTTTTCAGTAATTGTTTCTGATTATATAAGTTTTCCAATGTTCGTTTCGTTGTTTGGTTGATGGTTAAATACTTTATTTAGCCAATATGTAGTTTCAAAAATAAGATTTTATCTTATTTTCTTATTTGTAAGTTTCGGTTCTGTCCGTTCATTAAATGGATACTTCGTTTGTTAGTTACTGTACAAAACGTATATTAGGTTTAGAAAATCCTAATAATAATAATAATAATAATAATAATAATAATAATAATAATAATAATAATAATAATAATAATAATAATAATAATAACATTAATTTAATAATAATATTATTAAATTAATTTAAGGTTTATAACTATATTTTCATTTTAGACCTTCAAGTATCTAGAGTTGGCAACTTTTACCCTTGAACTATATGGAAATGACAAGTTTTACCCTCAGACTTTTAGAGATATACAATTTTTACCCCTGGACTTTAGTTAATTTACACTTTCTACTCTTAAGTTTTAAAAAGTGACAGTTTACACCCCTATGGTTTTCTCGACTGCAAAACTAGTCCAAAACATGAAATCTATTAGAGTTTTGGCAGAATCAGCCCTTGGTTCTCCCTAGTGGTTCCATTCGACATCCTTTATGCACAAAAATAATTTATTTCTCACGTTTGGTGACGAGAACTTTTACGACTCTTTTACCAAAACATCTATAAGTGTTTTAAGAGTGTTTCTACAAAAGATTATACCACGATTCGATTTCAAGATCTCACAAAAATTTTTGGAAACTCGTTCACCTCAGTTTTTTTCGACACAGAAAAATACCCAACTAAAAACACTTCGTTCTCACTCGTTACTCAACGAAATTTGATGATTCTTTTTCCTAAACATAGCCCTCTGAAAGACCTTTAATCATGCCAAAAACTAGAATTTTAAAGATCCATTTGATAGTCGATTTTAAAGACCAAAGCAGCAAGTCTGCTGTTCGATTGACAGGAAGAAAAAGAAAAGGAAAAATCTAATTTTCTTGGTTTTCGATTATTGTAACTAGTATTTTTAGATTATACTTAGTATATTTAACATATTTAGAGTATTCCTAATCCATTTCAATGATCTTAGGGTTTTTAGAAAATCATTTCATATATATTTGTTTTATTTTGCTCGACATAACATATTTTGTATATAACTTCGTTTCTTTTAGTTTTGAGTTAAAATAACTTTTAGGAGTGTTTAATTATGCTACTTAGATGTAAAAGGTATATAATAAAGTAATTTAAAAGACCAAGAACATACCTTGTTATAATTATTCGTCTAGGGCATGATTTTGGGGTTAGGGTTTGAATTAAGCTTCACCTCAAGTCTAGCCTTTCCCTACTATTTTTTTAGGTTTATTTGAGCTTATTTTAGGCTTGTGGGATTTAGAAATGAAAGGATGAAGGCTTGTGGAGTTGGGTTCGATTGGTGGTGATGGTTTTTAGGGTTTTTAGAGCTTTTATTTATAGGAGGTGATTTGTTAGGATAGTTGATGTGTTCTTACTTAGGCCATGGATTAGTTTGATGAGTTGTATGGTTATAGGAGGTGACACATAGGGTTGGAGGGGGAAAGATGATGTGTAATCTTGTATGCCATACACATATGCCCTAATTCTAGAAGGAGGTGATGTGTTACATTAGTGTTCTTTCAAATTGAAGCTTAGGGATGAAGAAAATGAATTGGGATTGTGTTTCTTGTTCCATTCGAACCATAGAAGAAATATTTAGTTATGTTTGATTTCGAATGGTGCTATAAGAGGTAGTTCCTAGGCTTTGTTTGGTTGTAATTTAGTGTTTAGGGTAAAACTAGGGTTTCTAATTCTAGGTTTTATTTAAAAATGATTTTTAGAATTATATGTCACAATTAAACATATATCGAATTCTATATATAAATAAGAAATTGATTTTGTGCTTTGGTAGGTTGTACTCTAGGCTTAAGGGACTTGTACTATGGTTAGGAAAATAAGAAAAATATAATTTTAAATTATTTCCTATTTTTACATAATTTTTATGTAATTTTATTAGGCTTTAAATACAAATTAATGAGTTTTAAGATTTTATGCATTAAAGGGTTCTACATTGAGTTTATGGAGTTGTACATATGTTAAATAACTTAATAAATTATTTTTAGAATTTATTATGTGAAAATATTACAAAATATGGCATTTAAATAACTATTTTTAAAGTTTTTATAAGATTTTTATTTTCATTTAAGTTTTATGCTTAAATGACTTGTACATTAGTTTTAAGGACTTGTATTCTAAGTTTTAAGACTAGTACGTATATCTGTTATGCTAAGGAGTAAATTTTAAAGTTAATATAGTGAATATTGGGTTTCTAAGGTAAGTACACTGAGGTTTATAGTGTTATATTTATTATCTTTATGTTGGTGCATTAGATGCTTGTACTTTAGTAAATATATAAATTTTAAGACTTTTGCATGAATGGTTTGTAAATCGGGTGTTATAATAAATATCTAGGGTTTTAATAAGGTTTTTATGGATATATAGTTTCTGTGCATAAATGACTTGTACCTTAAGTTTAAATAACCTATGCAACTATTATTTTATAAAAAATATTATATAAGGAAATTAGGGTTGGTAAAAGTTTCACATAAAATCATGGTTTTGTGGAATTAAGGTTTTACCAGGAGTTAAAATAGAATTAGGGTTTTTGTGCTTTAGTGACTTGTACATTAGTTTAGATGAGTTTTATTTTAGTATTTCTAGGGTTTTGTTGTTATAATGGTAGTTTAGGGTTTCATAAATACTCTATATAGATAATAAATATTTTGTTAGTGCGTTCGTTAAGGAATTATGGTATATTGTATATTTTAAAGTGTTATACTTGACATAAGAAAAAGGTTTATATGAATAAACATTAAATAGGTTGCGTGCGAGCACGTTTATCATGGATGTGAGTTACGTCACATAAGATAGTGGTTATGCCCAGATAAGTAAATAAATAAAATAAAATAAAAAAATTTACACGTAGAAAAGGATAATTATTCTAAGAGATAGTGTAATCTAGTGTGAGATTTTCGCAGTGGTTACACCAACCATTACTAACTTGTTGATGAAGCTGTATAAACCAACCTTGTGTCTTATTTCTTGTACTAAAACTGAATTCGAACGTATACCCAACTTTCTTGTATAGGGAGACCGCAATCTCATGACAATAAACTCATCTTCTATGAGACACTGAGTACTACAACGTATCTCCTTTAAGTGTTTGTCATTTCGTAGTCACTTGAACGAACGAACAAGTTACCTTCTTTCAAAAGGTATGATAAAACACAATTTTGAAAAATTTCACCTCATCTTCAAATAAGCAAGAAATAATTTTCTTCTCCAAATAAATAAAAACAAGCCTGTTATCTTTTAAGAACCAACTCTCTTTTGTGTGAGTTTCTTCCCCTTTGTGTGTGAACCTTGAAAGAAAACCAAAAAGTCGACCATACCTCAACTGTTTTTGCAGCAGTTTTCAACGATGCATATCTTGCAACCTAAGGCTCAGATTGAAGATCCCTCCAGTGAGAATCTACCTTGATATACCAAGAACCTCCAGTAAAAATTTCAGCCGGATCCAATGGTTAACGAAGGAGTTATCGCCTTTTGAAAACAGCTCTGCAGTGAGTTACGAAAATACGAACCAGATCCGGATTTTTCTTCTTTCTTTAGCTAAAACCTTTTCTTTTCCTAGATCTAGAGCCCCCCGCTCTGATACCAACTGTCGAAAACTTATTTTAGACCGACTTACATCTACTAAAATAAGTTACGTGATTGTTTATGGACTCTAGGTTGTTACACCTTTGATCTAGGATTTTATCTATGACGAGCATGATGATAATATTAGCGGAATATTCAAATGAAAGAAACAATATTATCACAACAAGGTTTTGCCAAACTTTCTCTTATGTTATTCAATCAGCCCCAATACTACTTGATCAATAGCAGTACGATTACACTCTAACTAGGGATCAAAGATCCTTGAGGCTAAACAAACATAACAACATAAGACCCCATGTCTGATGTTCCCACACACACTCACTATTTGATGTTTTACATTTTAACACATTTAGTGTTTAAATTCTAAGCATACTAAACACTTGTAAAACATATTTTTATCTAAGGGGTAAGATCTCCTTTTATAGTCCAAGGAGACCTTTTACAATATGATAAGACTTTGTCTACTACTTGCTTGTTATGTGTCAGTCATTAAGATACAACATGTATCTTGTTTTACAACTTTATTGACTGAACAAATATCTAGATATTATCTAAGGATAATATCTTCTTCATCCTTATCCATCCAGCAGTAGTATGACTCATAGCAGCACCTGATACACTACAAGACTTAACTGTGTAATGACCAGACTTAACACTACCAGACTTAATGAGGAGACTTAATTGGGAGAAGACTTAACCACCAGACTTAACTGTGACAAGACTTAACCACAAGACTTAACTTTGAGAAGACTTAACCAGCAAACTTAACTGGGAGAAGACTTAACAACTCCTGCAACAGCTTCATTAGCTTATTTTCCTTATCATTTCAGTATTCTTCATGTTTCATTCTTCTTGTTCTATGATCATTAAATCTATGAAAATATAATTCCCAACAATACCTTTCCCACGATTCACAAAGCTTCTGATTTCACACTTTATGGAAAAACATCCGGAAATTGACGAACGATTGAATGAGAAAGCTCATACAGAACAAATGGATCATGTACTCACCCGGGTTTGAATTCATATGACCAACACCACCAAACAAGGTCTGAGAATTCCACCCAGGATGTTATCAGAAGCAGTGGTGGCAACTGAAGCTTACAGATGGTACGACAAGGCAGAACAGGAAGGAACGATCGGTATTACGGTTAAGGGTGCAAGTTCAACCAGAGGCAGAGGTAGAGGAAGAGGTAAAACTGTCGTAGCAGCTTCTACAAGAACAAATAAAGTTACACGAGAATCAAAGAAGAAACTGAAGCTCAAAGACGAGTCCAGTGAAGAAGATGAAGAAGAGCAAGTAGATCTCAGGGAAGAAGGGAAGAAAAAGCTTATAACAATTAAGAAAGAATTGGCAAAGCAAGATAAAGGACTGGGCAAGGGCAAGGGAAAATCGATCAGAATGACAGACCAATCTTTTGAACCCATTGAACCACCCATGACCAGAGAAGAAGAGATAGCACAACTCGAGAAAGCTACAAAGGAAAACAGAGCTAAATGGCTGGCTGATCAGGAGAAACTCGAGAGAATGAAGAAAGGTGAAGGATCAGCTTCACATGTTAAAAAAAACAACCTTTATCTCAATCTGAAGATGATTCAGAAGCCACAAACTCAAAATCTATCACACTTAGTGAATCTGAGGGTCAATCGGAAGAGTCGGATCAAATTCTACACACACCCTCACCCTCAGGATCTGAATCAGAGGACAGTGAAAACGAAGATGAAGAAGAAAAAGATGATGAAAAAGAAGATAAAGATGATGAAGATGATGAGTATGATGATGTCAAAGACAATGAAAGCGATGAGGAAGATGATGACCAAGATGACAACCAAGGTGACAACCCTATACCTTCTCCACCACCATCATCTGTGGGTCAATCTTCCAAGATCATAACTCCAACACAAGTGCCCACACTTCAACAATAAGACACCAGTGAGCTCAAAGACCTGAAAGAGCAGCTCACTGCATTACAAAATCAGGTAACCACACTTCAACAACCAAACAACAGTGAGCTCAAAACCTTGAAAGAGCAGCTTACTGAATTGCAAAAGCAAGTGACAGCACAACAATTTGATATCGATGAAGTTAAATCATATGATCTTGAGAAAGTAGCAGAGCACTATCTCAGCACTCACGTACCACAAGAAGTCAACCGACATCTTCAAGAGGCACTTCCAAACCACACCAATTACGATTCAAACTTTACCATCCAAGCCTTCTACTGCTGATCTCAAAGAAAAATTGCTCAAGGCTATCATCGATGATCCCGAAGAGGAAGAGCTTTGTCAGGCCTTGCTTGACTCAATCACGGAAGCAGAAAAGAAAGGTGAGGCATGCAAGAAGGACAAGCCAAGCAAACGTCGTCATGACGATCATGACAAGGATGACCAAGCTAAGAGAAGAGAAAAATGTTCTAAATCAACTGGTCCTTCTACAACAGTGCCTTCTTCCACCATTCAAAAGACAGGCAATGTGCAATTTGTACCTCTAGAAACCGATGCATTTGATGAAGCTGAACCTCTTGAAGATTTAACCATTGATCAAGCTGAAACTGCTGCTGCACTACCCAAAGCTGCAATTGTGCCTGCACCACCAGCAGATGCACCGCTCAAACCTGCACCAGAATGGGTCAACCTTGATGCTGCAAAGTTCGAATGGTTTGAAGCAATGGTGGATGCATACCCAGATGTTCCAGAAGGTGAAGCACCCGCCGAAGGTTCTGTTGTGGACTTCACAAAAAGATTGAAGAAAGTAATGAAAGTTCAGAAGTTACAATTATCTGATATCATCAAAGTCCGCAAAGCATGATTCTCTGAGTTCAAGACTGCAAGAACATCACATCTGGAATTCGAATACAATCTGGAACAAGTGGCATGGGCTCTGTCTGAGAATGTAAACTGGGATGATGCTAGTTCTTCTCATCCGAATGATAACTTCTAACTCCATGATTACTCGCAACCCCTACCTCTTATCGGTCATGCTCATAATCCTAAGACACCCAAGGCATATTTCTTCAACAACGACTTGGAATATCTGATCTATGGCAACACAAATCCAGAAAAATGATACGCTACATCCCTTACCAAGTTCCCGGCGGCATCATACATGTTAGAAGGATTTGAAGAACACATCAACGAATTATTCATCAAATCAGTTGAAGAATATAACGATGAAGCTGTTCTGGGAATCTATCACTGACCGGATATGAGGAAATGGTTTTATAAATGGAAGCTTACTTTTACGTCGAAGACTAAGGTTTTTCACAAAAGTAGAATTCTCTCCATCACAAGTGCTGAAATAGAATCAAAATATGGGTATAATTTTCTGACAAAGATCACCGTGAGAAGACAAGATGACCAGGAATACACATTCAATGAAGCTGATTATCGCTACTTGAACATCAACGACATTGAAGACATGTATCTCCTTAAGATTCAGGGCAAACTCGAGCATCTACTTGGTCGTCTCCAATAAGACATCATCAACTCTGTTCTGATCTACATCCACAGTATTATGATCAGAGCAACTTGGGGTAGAAAGCTACCAGAAGAAATTGTATCTGGTCAAGCCTAATCTTAAACCTCCGGGGATAGCAGAAAAGAAGCCTTATACTTTCGGTGATAGACCATTTGGACTAGTGTTCGTCAGAAGAAGCACACCAAAGTTCATGGGCTATGAAGACATTCACAAGTTTAGCGATGAAACGTTGGTACAAGTGAAGTCTGAGCTTACTCATATTCTGGAGAACCATAGACAAGGAAGGAAGTAGGGGTGGCTGAGGCACATGACATGGACGAGAAATGATGTCAAAAAAGCAGTCAAGTTCGTGGACTGAATTGACCGAAGGCTTCAGTTTCGGGCACAAATGAGAAGACTAGAAAGCTACGTAGGTGGACGAGCAAGAATTCCAAACATTCTCACTTTTTGCCATCCTGAGTAGAATTCACTGGTATCATTGTAACATTTTATCATCATTCATCATTTGTTATATATGACAATGGCTTGTGCACAGATCACAGTGCACAACCCGTTCTTGTAAAGAAAGGACCATGTGGTACGCTTCAGTGCCACAATCCTAATATAAGGAGCGAAAAGCGAAAGCTTCTTACTTTTGAGTAGGATTAACCAGAATTTTCAAAGTTTTTTAAAATTCTGCTCAAAAGAACAAGTATTCCCTTATTAAGGGGGAGTACTTGAAAACAAAATCTTTGTTCTAAACAACAAAAAGTTCTTGAAATTCTTCCCATAAACCTCAAAAAGCATACTTTAATCAAAAGTTTAACAAAACAACATGAATATGCTATTTTTGAGGGGGAGAATGAAAATATGATTAAAATATGGTAATTCAAAGTTGAGATATCGTATGAGCTCGACTCAGAATTGAACCCTCGAATTGACGATATCAAAAGTCAGTAATCGGGAAGACATGTCCGGGACGGGTAATAATTTCAAGCCGGTTTATCCGGTGATGTAAACGTGTCTCGCAAAGGACTTGTCTGAGTAGAATGTACCGAATTTTGAGAGATTATTCTTTGAATATGGCCTGGACGGGTAATAATTTCAAGCTAGTTTAACTAGTGATGTAAACGTGTCTCGCAACGGTCATATTCATTGAAAATCGATCAATTCTAAAAGTGCTGACTCTACCCGACTTGTGCAAATTTACCTTAAATACTTATGAGCACATGTTAAGGGGGAGTGTTTCTGAAAATCACAAAACTCTCAAAGTGTTAACAAAATATGTTTTTACAATCATAAGCACTTTGAGAGATTTTCAAATGATTGGTTTATGGCAACAATAGGATAGTCATGGAGTTATAAGGTGACTAAGATTAGGAAACCGTCCTATGATCCGCCAGAGCCAGAGGGATCTACCAAAGGACAATACCAATAGTTTAGAACTAGAATGTCCTAGGTATGATGAAAAAAAGGAGTAAAGAAATGAAAGGAGGAAGAATGGGTTGAAGAATGAAAAAGAAAAGTAAAGAAGAGGGTGAAAAGGAATAGCCCTCCATTTGATCAACCTTAGGGCAGATACCGGGTTCAATACATATGCTACTGGTTGTTACTACGGTAATACCGGTATTGAAGATTAATCCATCAAGGACCCAGTGACGCAGTGCACTAAACCTTCTAGCCACTCAGGTGTCTCTCAAAAGACACTTGTTTCATTTCTCACGGAGAACCCTTCATTATCTATCGACCTCTCACTCCGAGATGTGTTGATATTGAAAAGGAGGCAATCTGCTCTATGCCTCCGACGACTAAAAACCAATAAGCACATTATCGAGTCTAGAGCCACGAGATACATAAAATATCTCTTAGGAACACTTAGCATTGTTACACTAATTGCTCAACAAAAGGAACACCAGTCGTAAATTATAAGAGTGTCCTACGCAGGTCTTAGTAATCTGCCGAGAACATTTATGAGAGAATTCACATATTGTGATTCTCAGTGATTGAATGGAAATCCTGCCAGGGTCAACATCAAACAGCCCTAACAGCAGGTCACTTCGGTGATCCCCTATGGATTACGCTTACTGGTTCCAAATGATCTACAGTCGTGGAGTGATACTTTGGTATACTTCAGCGACTCATCTGAATCATTGATACACTTTGGTGTATCTTCTGGTTCAGGAACGGCCTTGGGTAGGATTAGAGAAAGTCTTCACACTATGCTATTGATGATCTCGAAGTCCGAATCTGTAAGTGCCGGATGATTTATTGCTAACTGTTTACCTACAGGAAATCATGGAGACCAGAAGTTCCACCACCACCATTCCTTCATGCTCATATCCCAAAGAAAAGTTCTCACAAAGACTAAGAGATAACAAAAGTTTAAAGAAGTCAAAGAAAAGTCAAAGATCATGCATACCAAACTTTCACAAGTCAAAGATTGAAGCTTATGAAGTGAGAACCACTTGAATAACAAAAGTCAAAAGACATATGAGCATGGTGGAAAAGACGTAAAGACACTGTCATCAAAGAACGTTGGCGGAAGGCAGATCAAGACACTACCATATCACACAACTCAAGAACTAAAGAACAAAGATACTAGAGATGTCGATGCCTATGAAGCAAAGATGACGTCAAGCAACCTCCATGACCAATACTTAGGGGGAGATTGTTGGGAACATGTTATTAATTATCAAGTATTGATCATAGATTGTAATAGGTTGCTTAGGCCTTTACGTTAGTTTTATGACTCAGCCTATGTAGAAGGCCCATGGGCTGTGTCCATTTAGTTAGTTTATTTTATATTGTTAATTAGGGCAAAAGCCCCTTCTTGTAGGAAAACTATAAATACCCCCTCCCTTATAGGGAGAGGGTTGTTGGTTAATGTTAATCACTTTTATTATTCATAAGCTTAACCTTCCATACTCTTTCTCTCTCTAACTTTCTCTTTCTAGATCTAAGTATACTTGTGTGATAAACTTGGGAAACAACACTTCTTAGCCACAACAAGAGTACTTTGCAGAGACAAAGTCTGAACATAAATACTTTGTAAACTGATAACGGAGTCAGCTATAACAAAGAGCAGAGAAGTGACAACAACCTTTGAGACCTCAAGGACTGGAAAATGCCCTTGAGTCTCTAACATTGACTTATCATCTTAAGCCATGCAGATGTACCGGTTGCACATATCAGATACACTCAGAGTATTCAGCCACATACTCTAAAGTGTATCCTTAAAGATGACTGGAGTACTCAGCCATGCTTAGGCGGTAGTGATTCAAGCTAAAGCAAAGCGGGAAAACCCTTGGGAAGATAAGGACACATCGAGAGTAGGGAAAGCTACTTGCATTTACAGATGTCAGCACAGTAAAGCAGCGCTGGCCACACAAAGTACACATGTACCTTAACTATCAGTTTGCTTCTAGTTTAGTTGTTTCTATTCCTGTAACTACTAACAGTGTATCTCCCTTTGTCTATAAAAAGGAGGTTAGTATAGAGATAGGTAATGATTACACCTCTAGAATACACTTCCTCTTCTAAGTGGAATCCACATCTTCATAACTTGAAGAGTAGCATTTGTCATTACTAGAGATAGTATTCCGCAACTATCTCTCGTAAAAGCCTTTACCTTCAACCCCTAGTGTGAGACTGTTATAGTTGTAATGTACAAATGAGTATTATTAGTTGATCATGGTCAAGATTGTGTAACCATGCCCTTATTTATAATAAACATTAGTTACTTTCATTCAATTAAACTGTTGTTTATTCAACTCATGGTGCTACACAAGTTATCACGGATCAACAATAACACTAATAGGAGTATACTTCTTGAATAAATATTTTTCCGCCACTACCTAATTCTTTTCAAAATTGAGGGCATGCTTGGTAGGGGGTTATGGGGGGGGGGGGTGAGGAATGGGAAAGATAATGAAAAAGATGCTTGGTAGAGTATAATGCAATGACCTATTACCCAATAGTGGGTAATGGGCCATTACCCAATAAATTGGGGGGAATGCTTTTCTTTCCCTTTTCCTTCCCCACCATTATCATTGCCTTTCCCTTTCCCTTTCCCGAGTTTGAACCAAGCACACCTTGAATCTTTTTCACGCCGCATGCGGACATACATAAATATGATACAAAATAAAATACTATTGATAAATGATGAAATAAAAAAAGAACATATATTTAGCATCATTATCCCATAAATATCACCCCTTTTTATAGCATTTATATAAGAAATGATGTTGTTTTGCTATAAAGTCATATTGTAGTATTTATTTTGAGCATTAGAGCAATTCTCGCTAAAGAGACCGAAAAACGAGCTAAAGAAGCCAAAAAAGTGAAGAAGTTGACATTCCAGCCAAGACACACGTCGTATGGCCATACTCTTGCATACGACGTACACAATTATACTTAAAATCTCTAAGTGTTGAAGACCATACGATGTATTCCCTAATTCAAGCATACACCGTATTGTAGGACCCAAAAATACTATATCATTTCACACATAAAAGATTATAGAAGAGATTAGATAGAGAGAGATGGTAACTTCTAGAGAGAGAAAGAAAAGATAAGATGGAGAGAATACAATGAGAAAAACCTAGAATACCCTAAAGAAGTACCTTCACCTTCATGAGGTAGAAGGCTTCTTTTATAGTGTAAGAGCCTTCACATGGTTTACCTCATGGGGCGATGTGGGATGGAATACTAAAATACATTGTAATATAAAAGGACTAGCTTATCGGACTAACTATTACATGTTGCATTATTTCAAGACTTAATGACTCGAGAATGATCGTCACTTCTATTCCTAACAATCTCCCCCTAAGTGGCGATCATTGAGATATCTCTTTGATTCCATTGATGATCAACACTTCTAATGCTAACAATCTCCCCTTAAGGGATGATTATTGAGATCTCTCTTTGTGATCTTGATCTTTGAACTTTGAACTTTGAAGCTTGTTATCTTGAACTTTGCATCTTGTTGCTGTAATAGTTATGCTAGTTCCTTTGTTCCTTCATGCTTTGGGATCTTTGCTGAAATCTCTTGATCTTTCTTGCCTTTGATCAACATCTTCAAATATTGTCTTGGTGTTTTCTCCAACATGCTCATACTTCTTGTTAAAGCTTTGATCTTCATACTAATGTATTCCCCATTTATTTCATTGTTCTTGACATTCTTGTTCAGCTCTTTGACTTTCATATTACTCTTTGTCTTTTTCTTGATTTCTTTGTCCTGAACATTCTTAATTTGATCTTTTGAGGATATTAGTATGAGCATGCGGAGTTGAAGATTATGATGAATGAAATGATGGTGTATGGTCTTTCTCCAATGGACTTTCATCAGTACCTGCATAAATATTGTTAGTAATAATGTTTCCAGCACTTACATGTTTGGACTTCGAGATAATTAACAGCATAGTATGAAAACTCTCTCTAATCCTTACAAAGGCTGTTCCTAAACCGGATACCCCCAAGAGGGCTTACACAGATATACCGAAGTATATCAATGATTCAGGGTGAGCCGCTGAAGTATACCGAAGTATCACTCCACGACTGTAGACCGTTTGAAACAAGTAAGCATCACGATAGATAAGGCAAGATCCGTAGATCTCATAAAGACTCTTACAACTTGTGTTCCTTTTTGGCGAACACAAGTGTATGTTTTGGAAATTGTGTCCTAAGAGATCTTTTAATGAATCTCATGGCTCTAGACTCGATTATGTACGTTTTGGTTTTAGTCGTCGGAGGCATGGAGCTGACCGAATCTAAACACACGACTTGTGTTGAAGATACTTTGAGTATAATGCTAAGTAGCACGCGGAATTTACTACAAAGCACTTAGAAGATTTTGTGTTTGGTGATGTTTGTGATTGTATGAATGTAACAATGGAAAACGTGGACACAATGTTTAACACAAATATTAGCTTCAATATATTAATATGGATGATCTATAATATCACCAGGGTTCGACAACCTTGAAGCTCTTACAATTAATTCGTACTTAGGGATATTAGGGATATATGAGAGATATATGAAACCCTAATTAGGATCTCCTTTTATAGAACAAGGAGTCCTATACAAGTAAAACTATTATACGTATCAATCTAACTTAATAAGATATACATGCAATCTATTCTATATATATATCATTACGCATCTTTCATCTTCTGTCTTTATCTTATAACCAGTACTAACTTCTTCTAATAGCAGTACTAACTGACTTAGTACTGTTAATGTAATCTTGAACGAATCTTCAGCAGTACTAATTTATGCCTGGCAGTACTAACTGTTGGTTTAATTCCCAACAATCCTCCCCTAAACTTATGATTTCTGTGCAAATCATTAAGTTTCTTCTTGAATTAAACTCTGTATATGATGGGGTGGATTCTTTCAAACACTTATCTTCAATCTTGAGCCACTTTAGAATTTTCTTCACATATAAGCTTTTGAAGAAACCATAACAGTAAGCACTCCAATATAAACTTCATACTTATCTCTGATTTTGAACTGATATCCTCCCCTGAGTTACATAATCATCTTTAACAGCAACTGAACAAACGTTAATTCCTCCCATGTTTGGAAGAATCTTCACCATCACATAAATTTGAACATATGACATTTGAGCTCAGCTTCCAATATGACAATTTGTACAAGTTTCCATCAATTCAGTTGTATAGTTTCAGACCTACTCTCATCACTTCCAAATGTGTAACCTTCTGAGAGAGGTAAATCATAGAGTATAAACTCAGTTTTAAACCAAGTTTGAATGAACAGTACAAACTAGTTAGAACTAGCAGTACAAACTGTTTAGCAAAAATTTTCAGAGATCAGGATAAACTTAATGTGGACTTGAAAACATTTTTTCCCACTTATAGTTTTTAGCAAACTATCAGCTATCAACGGATTTGATATGTCTTTACCAATATCCGTTTGCTTTGGACTAGTCAACTCTTTACTTGAAGATATGGTGAGTTGATGACCATCCAGTTTTTGGTAAACTGTCAACCATAAATGGATTTGATTAGTCTTTACCAGAAACCGTTTGATCTGGACTAGTTGGTTCTTATGTGGGTTAGACATGGTGAACCAATTACCATTTGTTGTGTGACAAATTCGCACACTTGACATTCCAAATCACCATTCTTTCCAAAGCACAATCCAATTCAAAATGCTTTCTTAACCTATAAAGGTTAGTCCAAAACCAAAGAAAAGACATTGCAAAACATTTCCTTTTTAACAGTTATCACAAGTGACTAACAAATTTCCATAAGTAGTACTAAAAATTACCAAGCAGTACAAACTATACCTAGCAGTTTCATCAGACACACCTAGCAGTACAAAATCCTTATTATTACAAAAACACTTAGACATCGAAATTTTCAAGGATTAAGCATTCCAATACCTGTTACCAAGTACTGAAACCTTGTTACATTAAAACCTTTAGTTAGTAAGTCAGCAAAATTGTCATCAGTATGAATTTTGACAACCTGGACCAACTTTTTTTCATTACAATCTCTTATAAAATGATGTCTAATTTTAATATGTTTAGTTTTTGAATGTTGAACAGGATTTTTAACTATGCACATTGTACTGCTATTGTCTATGAAAATTATTGTATTCAAGAAATTATACCCATAATCAACCAATTGATTCTGAAGCCATAGAACTTGAGCACAACAACTTGCAGCAGCCACATATATATTCAGCTTCTGTAGTAGAAGTGGCCACCATAGTTTGCTTTTTGCACTGCCATGAAATTAATCTGCATCCTAGAAACTGACAACCACCAGTTGTAGATTTTCTATCCATACTAGCTCCAGCATAATTAGAATATGAGTAAGCCACCAGATCAAATGCAGACTCTTTATGATACCACAGTCCTAGATTAGGTTGACCTTTAAGGTATCTAAAGATTCTCTTCACTGCTGTCAGATGAGACACTTTAGGATTGACTAGAATCTTGCACAAGCACAAACTGCAAACATAATATCAGGCCTGGATGATGTGAGATACATCAAAGACCCAATCATAGATCTATACATGTGCACATCCACAGCTTCACCACTTTGATCTTTCAATAGTAAATGTGTCTCCTTATCAATAGGTATACTTGCAGCTTTAACATCTATGAATTGGAATTTTCTCAAAATTTCACTAACATATTTATCCTGAGAGATAAATATTCCATCTGACTTCTACTGTACTTGAAGTCCTAGAAAGAAAGTAAGCTCACCCATAGAGCTCATCTGAAACTGATCTTTCATTAGCTTTTCAAACTCTTTACACATTTAATTCTTTGTAGAACCAAAGATGATGTCATCTACATAAACTTGAACCAGTAGTATATCACCCTTTTTCTTCTTGATAAACAGAGTTTGATCAATCTTTCCCATGTGGAACCCATTCTTCAAAAGATAAGTTGCAAGAGTTCCATACCAAGCTCTTGGAGCTTGATGCAAGCCATAAAGGGCTTTAACCACCTTGTAAACTTTGTCAGGATGGTCAGGGTCAATAAAACCTGGAGGTTGAGAAACATATACCTCCTCATCAATAGTACCATACAGAAAGACACTTTTCACATCCATTTGATAAACCATGAACCCCATAAAGGAAGCATAAGCAAGAAATAACCTTATTGCTATAATCCTGGCAACAGGAGCATAAACCTCCTCATAATCAATCCCTTCTTCCTGAGTATAACCTTGAGCTACAAGCCTTGCTTTGTTCTTTATCACTATAACTCTCTCATCCTTCTTGTTTTTGAATACCCACTTAGTACCAATCACTCTCATCCCCTTTGGTAGATCAACCAGAACCCAAACCTTCTGAATTTTGAATTGAAGCAGTTCTTCTTGCATTGCCTCAACCCAACTTGATTCTTCTAAAGCCTTGAGCACATTTTTGGGTTCTATTTGGGATAGGAAACAGACAAACATACATTCATGCTCATCTTCATGGTGTTTCTCTTCATAAACAACACTGAGAAATCCATGATGATCTGGTTCTTGTGTTTATCTTCTGGTTTTCACTCCAGATTGAACATCTCCAATAACATTGGTAAGTGGATGATTCTTGTGAATTGTTGTTTTAGGTGTAGGAAGAACATCATAATTCATTGGCATGTTGTGCAGCTCCACTTCTTTATCAGAAAGACTAACAGTATCAACTGTTGGTTCATCAATATGAAGATTTGAACCATCAGTACCTTCTTTTGGCTCAGCAGTACTAACTTCATTTGTACTACTCTCAGGAATTTCTGTTTCTTTTCCATATTGTCCATTGTTGGCACCATCATTCTTCTCTCCATTAGCATCCTTTGAGGAAGAATCATTCAATGGACTATCTTCCAAGATTGGCATCAAGATATACTTTTCATCATCTTCTTCTGAACCTGCATCATGGTTAGTATTTGTACCTGTAACAGGCACAAAATTCATAGAATCTGAAAGCATATCAAGATCAAACAACTAATCTGGACCAACACCTGCAACATTTTGTATATTTTCCTGAAATTCGTGCAGATTCTCTTCAACATGTTTGGTGCTTTTATTGTACACCCTAAAAGCTTTGCTGTTCAAAGAGTAACCAATAAAGAAACCCTCTTCAGATTTCCCATCAAATTTTCCTAGTTGGTATTTGGTATTAAGGATAGTGACATGACAACTAAAAGGTCTCATGAAGCTTAAGGTAGGGGTTCTACCTCTAAAAAGCTCATAAGGAGTCTTATTGTAAGGTTGCACTACTAGAACCCTATTATGAACATAACAAGCAGTACTAACTGCTTCATCCCAAAATGAAATAGGTAACTTAGAATCTGCTAACATTGTCCTAGCAGCCTCTATTAAGGTCTTATTTTTCCTTTTAGCTACTCCATTTTGCTGTGGGGTTCTAGCTACACTGAATATCCCTTTTAATACCTTTTTCTCTGCAAAACTCATCGATAACCCTATTCTTAAATTCTGTTCCATTATCACATCTGATTATTTTTACTTTCTTATCAGCTAGGTTTTCTACCTCAACTATAAATGATTTAAGGATTTCACTAGTCTCATCCTTAGTTCTCAAAAAGAAAACCCAAGTAAACCTAGAATAATCATCTGTGATAACTAAACAATATCTTTTATGATTCAAGCTATTCACAGAATTTGGACCAAACAAGTCCATATGAAGTAAGTATAAAGCTTGATTGTTAGAGTTATGCATCTTTGGCTTACAAGAAGCTCTGTGTTGCTTACTCTTAAGGCAAGAAACACAGGTTTGGTCATTTTGAAAAGTTTTGTTAGGTAAACCTCTTACCAAACCATTTTTAGCAATTTTGTTAATGGTTTTAAAATTAACATGACCAAGCCTTCTGTGCCACAACATTGACTCCTCCAATGTGGCTTTTGCAACAAGGCAAGTAAGACCTTCTTTGGGAACAAGTTTATTCATCTCAACACTGTATCTGTTACCCTTTCTGGGGATTTTAAGCAATACTTGGCTTTCATCAGGTAGCTTGAAATCAGGAGAAAGAATAAGACAGTCAGTATCAATGAATAATACCTTGTTCTTTTTATCACAAATTTGTGATACACTAAAAAGGTTGTACTTTAGCTCTGGTACAAAATACACATTCTCAAAGTCTAGATTACCAGTTTTAATTACACCTTTACCAGTAATCTTGCCACCAACTCCACCTCCAAAGATAACAGGTCCACCATCTAAGAGCAAAGGGTACCCTTGGCTGATGGCTCAAGCCATGGCCACCAGCCAACCATGGCTGACGGCCCACGGTACCGCCGGTCGCGCCATGGTAGCTGGCGCCGTAGCCACCAGCCCACGCCATAGATTTTTCCTTTCCTTTATTTATTTTTTTTTCTTTTTCTGTGTTAAATTCGAAGCATGGAGAAGAAAATAGCCTGAGCAAAGTGTTGAAGATTATACCTTTGATGAAAAGAGCAAAGTGACAGCGGCCTGAGATTCTGAGTTTTTTTTGACCAAATGTTATATTAGAGAAGAAACCCTATTGGGCTTTTTTGGGCTTGGGCTTGTTTCACAAAAGGTGATAAACGTTTTTGTTTATTTGAGCTATAAAAAGTTATTTTTATGCATTTTTTTTATTTAATGTAATGTGTTTTTTTTTTTTAAATTAATGAAGTTTATTTTAGTTAATATTGTGTATGTTTTATTTTATGTAAAAAAAAAAAAAAAAAAAAAAAAAGTGGACGACGGCACCACATTTTCTGGTGCTGTGGGTACCGCTCAGAATGTGGTGCCGTGGGATTTCTGGTGCCATAGAAATTGTTGCTGATGTGGCAGGGAATTTTGAGCCATGGCACGAAGCCATGGCTCCAAGGTACCTAATACTCTAAAGCCACAAAGTCTGAAAGGCATTACATGTTACCAGTCATGTGCCTAGAACATCCACTGTCTGAGTATCCTCTATATTCTCCATCATTTCTAGGATGTTCCTGCACACAAAATAAGGGGGTTAGTTCCTTTTGGGGACCCAAGCCATCACAGACTTGGATCTGCCTTGTGCATCAATATAAGAATATTGTTGAAAGTCATTGATGCACCATTCGGTTTGGTAGGTTTCCTGAACCAACGTGCTGAGGCCTTCACAGTATTGCCCCATTGACCCTTAACACTCATATGCCTAGCAGTAGGAATTGCTGGCCTAGCAGTTGGAACTGCTGGCCTAGCAGTTGGAACTGCTGGTTTAACTTTAGGCACCCATTTTTGATTACTCAAAGATGTTTTCTTATAAAAGGGCCTTTTAACTGTTTGTGCATGTTTTGAAAGTGGTTTTGCACTAGTAACAGTTTGTTTGTTATTAAACCATTTGTTTTGTCTAGCATTTGAAACTGCTTTAATGCCAGACCTCAATATAACTGCTCTGGGTGTCATTTTTTGGTTCACATTAGGGTTAGTCAATCTAGTTGGACTGTTTTGAGTTACCCTAGCATTTTTGTTCCTATTCTCCCTTGAAT
This sequence comes from Artemisia tridentata subsp. tridentata, assembly GCA_021014915.2. Lineage (NCBI taxonomy): Eukaryota > Viridiplantae > Streptophyta > Magnoliopsida > Asterales > Asteraceae > Artemisia > Artemisia tridentata. The sequence continues at coordinate 223,167,268 of CP139501.1, read as the reverse complement.
TCCCAAAAACCCTCTTTTTCCATGGGTTTGAATTACAATAAGCAGCCAAATGGTCAAACTTTCCACATACAAAACATACTTTGTTTTGCATGATAAACTCATCACCTAATTGTTGAGATTTTAAACCATTCCAGTTCCTCTAGTTACCCCTAGGAACTGAAGATCTATATGTAGACCTATACATCTCAGCATACATAACATTTTTCCTAACTGGTTTTATGTTTTCAGTTTTAACCACCTTAGGAGCATGTTTAACTTCTACCTTAACAACATCAGGTTTAGCCTTAACTTGATCATCCTCATCATCAGATGTCTAATCCTCTGTGGTTGGTGCATCTGAGTTCCTACCAGAGGACACCTTATCCTCAGAAAGTGATTTATCACTTGCACTAACATAAGAGTCCTCAGCCTTAACAAATTTAACAGGATTCTCACTTGTTTTAGCACCATACCCAGGAAACTCAATGTCCTTAAACTCTTCTAAACCTGTATGAGCTAAATCAATTCCTGGAGGGACAAACATTCCTCTATTTGGGGGAGCAACAGACTTGTAACCTAAACCAGATGTAGCTTTATGAACTATTTGACTATCTATAATTCTTTGAACCCCTTTGGATGTAGACTCAAGAGTGTCAACACTTAACTTTATATTTTCTTTTTCTTTCTTAAGTGTCTCTAGTTCATATACAAGCCCACTCATTTTATCATCTCTCAATTGCAAATCCCTCTTTAAAACAACTATATCATCATGAAAGTTTGATTCATTCTTTCTATAAAAATTAAGTTGTTCTTCCAAAACAGCTAGTCCTCTTTTATGATTAGACAGACTAAAATTTACTTGATTAAATTCTACTCTAAGATCATCATACTGTTTCTTAAGAGTTTCATAATCTTTTAAAGCATGACAAGAGTTTGAACACTTTTGAACAATATGTACCTCTGAGTCTGAGAAAGCCATTAATGCAATGTTGGCTGAATCCTCCTCCTCTTTCATGAAGCTCCAATAAAAACCAGCTCCATCAACAACAACCATTGCTTTGGAAGAAGTATCTTCCACATTCACTGTTCTCCTTGTTCCTTGCTGACTCTTGAATCCTTGACCCTTGTTATTTTGTTGTCTTGGGCTCCTACATTCCCTGGCAAAGTGCCCCATCTTGTGACAATTATAGCACTCCACCTTGGACTTATCATACCCAGCAACATCTCTTCCATTGAAGGTAATCTTGTTCCCAGCCCTTTGATAATACTTCTTAGCCCTGATACTTATCAATGCCAACTGCCACTTTAAATCCATGGCTTCCAAATCATCTTCAGCAATCTGAAGAAGGTCTTCATTGATGATTTGAGACCCACCAGATTGTTCTGACACAAATGAATATATGGTCTCATCAGTTAATCCAGCAGTACTAGTTTTTACACTAGCAGTGCTAACTTTAGGGCTAGCAGTACAAACTGCTTCAACATCTTCAGGACTGTTATTGGAGGAAGATGATAAGAATTCTGTGTTTCCAGAACTAGAACTAGTGCTTCCTCCTTTCTTCACCTTTTGTTCAACAATCTTGAGATTGTTGTACAATTCATTCAGTGACATCTTTTCCAGTTCTGGCTTATTGCTCCAGACAACCACATAGGTATTCCACTCAGCAGGTAGACTATTGAGAAACTTCATGTTGAGATCTTCTTGTGGAATCACAATTTTCAGAACAGTAAGCTGGCTGACTATCCTTTGAAGTCTATTGAAGATATGATCAAGTGTTTCAGAACTTGATGCACTAAAGTTCTCATAACTCTGCTTGAGTAGGGTTCTTTGTGCCTTCTTGGTGGCTTCATTACCACCAAATCTCTCTATAACTGCTTCAAAGAGTGTCTTAGCAGTCTCATATTGGCTAAAGTTTAACACTTGGTCATTAGGTAATGCCATGAGTAACAGATTCCTAGCCTTTTGATCATTCTTCTTCTTTATTCTTTCATCATTAGTAACAGGCTCAGTGTTAAGCTTTGTGGTCTTGGAACCATCAGCATGTGTTTCCTTAGTAGTAGTAGGTTTGAAGGAATCACCATTGATTATGATATCCCATAATGCATAGTCTTGCACCATGAAATATTGCTCAATTCTGAGCCTCCATAGATCGTATTTATTCTGATTTAGCATGCGGAGTTTAGCAAGGATTGAGGTTTGTGGTGTGTCCATGTCCATCTTCTAGGTAGCAAGTGCGTAAATACTTTTGGATCTTCTAATTCAAAGTATCAGTAACCTGGCTCTGATACCACTTGACCAGATCTAAACACACGACTTGTGTTGAAGATACTTTGAGTACAATGCTAAGTAGCACGCGGAATTTACTACAAAGCACTTAGAAGATTTTGTGTTTGGTGATGTTTGTAATTGTATGAATGTAACAATGGAAAACGAGAACACAATGTTTAACACAAAGATTTGCTTTAATATATTAATACGGATGATCTATAATATTACCAGGGTTCGACAACCTTGAAGCTCTTACAATTAATTCGTACTTAGGGATATTAGGGATATATGAGAGATATATGAAACCCTAATTAGGATCTCTTTTTATAGAACAAGGAGTCCTGTACAAGTAAAACTATTATACGTATCAATCTAACTTAATAAGATATACATGCAATCTATTCTATATATATATCATTACGCGTCTTTCATCTTATGTCTTTATCTTATAACCAGAACTAACTTCTTCTAATAACATTACTAACTGACTTAGTACTGTTAGTGTAATCTTGAACGAATCTTCAGTAGTACTAATTTATGCCTGGCAGTACTAACTGTTGGTTTAATTCCTAACAGGAGCAGAGTGCCACCTTTTCAATATCAACACATCTCGGAGTGAGAGGCCGATAAATTATGCAAGGTTCTCCGTGAGAAATGAAACAAATATCTTTTAAGAGATACCTGAGTGGCTAGGAGAGGTTGTGCAGCACGTCACTGGGTCCATGATGTCTTGTCTTCAATACCGGTATCATCTTTGTGATAACCGATAGCAGATGTATTGACCCGGTTTCTGCCCTAAGTTTTCATGGAGGGCTATTTCTTTTCACCCTTTCATAAAATTTTCTTTTTAATTCTTCAACCCCTTCTTTCTCCTTTCATGCGTGGGTTTTGCAACCTTACAACAGGTTTTACCTCTCGAGGGATCTCAAGAGGCTTACAACCCCACCAGGCAGTGTACCTGACCGATGTAGTATAGTGTAGTGGTAAGTACGGGGGATTGATCGTTCTCCACAGGGAATAGTGTTCGTTAGGTATGAAAAGCTACTCTAATAGGTCTAAGGGTTGAGGAAGATTCTTTTTTTTTTATGTTTTTATATTTTTATGAAAGCAAGTAAAATCTCGGGTTTTGAAGGAGTGGGCGGAATTAGTTGCTAGTCAACTAACCCAAATTACTACAAATGCAAATAAAATAAAATAACAAAAATGAAAAGTGGTGAGAAACTTATGTGTGGAGAAATGTGTTTACTTAGATTTCCTTACTCCCTAACTATCTTTTACCGGTTAATTAGTGTGTATTAGTCGCGTGGATGACGGGTGTATTCCTTAATACCATTCGTGGGGTGGCGTACTTACTTCCCCAAACTCTACAAGCTCCTACTTCACTCCTATGTCGAGCCGGCTAGGAAGCTCCTAACATGGGATCACTAGAATTCGCTTGTGCATTAAATACAACCATAAAAACCTTTAGTACGCGTTTGGTTCATGTTTCTTAAGACGTTCAAGCAAGTTACCGAATAGGAAGTTAGCCAGTTTTCTTAAGCCTAACATAGATAAACAATCATCCAATACAACTAACAACACACTAACAACCAATAATCAATAGCTAGGTTTCATTAGATCTAAGCAAACACAAGATAAAATTAGCCTAACATGTTAAACAAAAGACAAGCATAAGATAGAATCAAACAACACATAGACATATTGAATGATTAATTGATAACTTATCTTTCAATGAAACATGGAAGATCTCAAGGCAAGAAGCCCTGAAAAAGTAGCTAAAATCGTCTTAGGGTTTTATCCCAAAATTCCACACACTAAGCTCTCCCTCATGACAAAAAATTAGAAAACTATATATAGACTTTGACATCTGACGGCGTCACCTTATGCATTGTGACGCCGTCACCTCGCCGCTTTTAGGGTTCCCGGATGACCATCTTGACGCCGTCCCTCTTTAGCTCTTCAAAAATCCATTCTGGCTTATCAAGGCTTGACGCCGTCGGACCCTGAACGTGACGCCGTCCCCTTATGATTTAAGCCGTGACGCCCTTGATTTAGTTAAAGCGTGACGCCGTCAGAATTCTCATGCAAACTCACTGGCCCGTCATGAGTAAATTTCACATCCAACTTTTCTTGCCAAGGCATGACGCCGTCTGGAGTTAATGTTGACGCCGTCAAAGGTGACTTTCAGCACAATTTTGAGACTTTGCCGTTTTCTTCACTTTTATGCTCCAAAAACGTCCAAAATGCCTCCTTTTTCAGATTTCTCCTCAAAAGTACCTAAAATGACAAAAGGAACGATTTAGGGCAATATTTGATCAAATAAATACGATTTCGGGCTTAAATGACCCCTTAAAAGCGGTACACTTTTCGCCTCATCAAATACCCTTACACTTGAGATTTGCTTGTCCTCAAGCAAATGCGCTTTTATTCTAATCAAAATACAAGTTAGGGGTCATTTAATGCAAACATAAAAGTAATTACAACAAATAATCGTTCCACTTCAATCATAATAAGCACGGAGATTATATACTAGCACCTCACAAGTAGTGTTTAGATACTCACATCTCTCAAGTGTCATCAAAATAAATCTCATAAATGAAAACGGAAAATATCTCTCACTACCTGTCATAGCAAATAGATTACCATAGGCTTGGGAAAGGATCGAAAACCTCCTCCACTAGGCGTAAGCACCTAAGATAAACTATCAAAGAGGGCTTTTAAATGGGTTATAACGTTAGGTGTAGGGAAAAGGAAAACACGGTTTTGTTGGATACGGGATATTTTACTGGTGGCGAGTTAAAGATCTTGATCAATTACATGTACTATACAATGTTGCTAAGCCAAGACTAGACTCGATCTTAAGCTAGAAACAAAATAACATAAACATAAAATAAACATAAAATAAAACGGGATGGTAGTCCGTATGTTTTTTTCTATTTTTCTTTTTCTCATTTTTTTGTATTTTTCTTGATTTTTTCGATTTTTTTTTTTTTTTTTTTTTTTTTTTTTTTTTTTTTTTTTTTTGCATACACTTTTACCCTACCATCCAAAATAATACATCATAGGGGCGTTGCATCCCCTTACACTTGAACTTTTACATAACTTTACAAATAACTATTCTAATGACTCGAATTAAGATAATTGAAAAACTTGGAGTACTTTTAAAACATTTAGCACATATGGGGGTAATAAATGATGTTCTTCCCCATTACTCCATAACACTAGTACTTTGCCCATGAGTCCCAATCATCCCAAAACAATATGTACAAGGATATGACTCGACTTAGCAACCATGTAATCAATTAGATAATTAACTTGGGTTTAAACAAATGTTGTAACAATAATGCACTAAAAATGAGTGCATACAAGGTAGGCTAAGGCGATTTGGGTGTACATTTAAGTGGGGTGTAAACAAATTCTTCCTTTAAGTAAAATGCTTAAAGGTCGAAACGAAAAGATAGGCTCTGAGGGGTGTACTAGGGGTATCGTGTACTAAAAATGAGTACAACGCAAAGGGTGTGGGAGAATTACTTGACCAATGTAGCCAACGTAATTATAACAAAAACACAGGTGTAAAACATGGGTTAATCCTAATGCCTCTTATCATGTAGTAAATCTAACTACACGAATGTAGTCTCACTTGTGGCCTCGGAATGGTCCTAACGCAAGTTCTAGAATCTAAGTGCTACCGGTACACACATCATAGCATAAATGCTTTTCCTACCAATTCTAGGGGCGAACCTCACATATTTGGGGGTGGAAAATTTTTTAGTGGTACGGTTTTTGTGCTAGTCATATAACTCCTATCCATGAGACGCTCATTAAGATCAAAGTTTCACTCCTAAATGTTGTAAAAAAATTTAAATTTGGCACTAAAATTACCCTAACAGGTATTTCTCTCAGTTTTATTACACATCTACTATTAAACAAACAAAAATCAAGCGCAATTGTATTCTCTAAAATCGTACTTTTACCCTCCCTTACACTTAAGATGAACATTGTCCCTAATGTTCAAATAACAAGATGTAAAAGAAAAAGTAAAAGAATGAAATCAAATACTCCCCTGATTCGCTCGTTGGATAATGAAATTACACGGTTAAATCTTCCTCCAAAGAGAATGTTGAAGCTCCATGACTAATGCATCGCCATAAGCTTGATTCAAAACATTTCCTTGTCCAAAATAACCTGTTGAACCTGAGAAAACAAACACGAAAACCTGCATAACATCGGCGGGATAAAATCTATATATAAGGATATAATGCTTGTGGAATGATAATTTTGCAGATTCCTGGAGATTATAAGTTGGAGATTTTAATAAAAACTTTTTATGAAAACAAAATTTTCAAAAATTTCTGGAAATTAAATCTGACGCCGTCAGGTTATAACCCCTGACGCCGTCAGAAATGACCTGACAAAAATTTTCGTTTTAAGTTTCCGGAAAATTTCTGGAAAAACCTTTAACTTACTTCCTGGAAATCCTGCAAAACATCATTATGACTCGATACAAGCATTTGACTCAAACAAATACGAATATGTATGTTAATTTAATATTATTACGATTCATGTTAATTTGTGTTCTAATAAACCGATTTAGATTTCCCTTACACTTATCTTTTGCAAAATACCTTTATATGTAGTTAAGACGAAGTTAAAAACAACATAAAGCATTTTCACAAATTACTTTTGAACATGAATCAATACTAATAAAAATTAAACACACATACGGAAACAAATAAAATCAAACAAACAAATAAATAAACACACAAAGCAAATAAACCATGGGCTGCCTCCCAAGAGCGCTTGTTTTTGTTCGAGTCACGAGCCTGACTCTACCCTTATTTAATGGATAAAGGAGAGGTTTTCCCTACACTTAGGATTAAGTGCGGGTGATAGTAGCGATACACACCAGCTCGGTAGGAGTATGCCACGTGAGGAAAGAGTGGTGGATGAATTATATGCTCAAAGGGGTGTGCTCCTTTCATCATAACCTTGCCTAGTTCACTTTGGTCAATGGGTGATTTTGAGTTTCCTCCTAAAAAGGGATCATCTTCTATCAACTTCGAGAGACTCCTAGTTGGGAATCTATCTTGACCTAATAAACCCGGTTTAAACCCATAGTGTTTCTTGTGATTAATCATGAATGGGTGATGTAAGTATGAAAGGTTATGGTTCACTCCTATATTAGCTTCCTCACTACAAGGCTTAATGTCTACTACCTTAATCCTAAGACTACCCGGACTATATGTTTTGATGGGTGGATCGGGACCTAATTCAATTCCTAAGTTCACATCTAAGGATGGAAGATTAGGTAACGGTTTTGGTTTAGGCTCCGGTTCATCAAAACTAGGAACTTCCCTAGAACTAAGAGTAAGGTTATCATTATGAGTATTCAAACCTATATGCTCTAGTGGTGCTTGGTCCAAGGGTTCTACCTCAATTGGGGTTCCTAAAGTCTCTTCTACTTCTTCTGAATAAGTCACGGGCGGTGTGTATGCCTCAAATGATGGTAGGACTTGTGGGGTATTTGGCGGGCTTGGATTTTCTACTTTATCATCCATCTTATCAAGATCACCTATATCCTCAACATGTGTTTCATTATAATCCAACCCTAACATTTTCCCAAGTATCTCAAGTGCTTCTCTAGGCATCTTAACTTCTATATCCGAATCATAAGGATCATCCTCAATATTATGACTGCTATATTCAAATTGCCCAAAAGATTCATCATGTGTTTCTTGAGATTCATCATCATCGATCATAAAACCTAGGTCTTTTTGATCAATGTGATCATGTTTGGCTAAATCCTCCATCACATCAAGGTCACCTATGTGTTTGTTTTGTACTATGGCATTACATGACAACCACTTAGGTATCTCAACACTAACATATTCATCCCCAAACAAACTTGTTTCATGATCCTCGAAATTTGTGGTCAATTGACTTGTACTAACGTTTGTTGGGTTGTCTACTATATAATAATATTGGGCACACTCTTCAATAGCTTCCCATGCTTTCTCAGCACTTAATTCCCTAATATCCCTGCCGGCAATATGGTAAATGTACCTTTGGGCTTGTCGGTCGACATGATTGTAAAAGAATTGAGTTAGGGACCAAAAATCGAAGTTATGATGAGGGACTTTTTGGAGTAAATATTTAAAACGAGTCCATGCATCATAGAGAGGTTCATCTTTATGTTGTTTAAACATCAAGATGTCATATGGAGTGGGTGAATTACGTGGTTGGTAGTATGGTGGATTCGCGTTCTCCATAATGGTGAACGGAAGAGTCAATGGAAATTACGAACAAACACACAAAGAAATAAGATAGACTAAAGAAAACCTAGAAAAATAAAATAAAAATCTCACTAGAAAGGAATCTAGTGAGTAGACCTAATAGAAATAAAAATTCAACCTAAACAATAACTATTCCCCGGCAGCGGCGCCAAAAACTTGATGCGTGGGTTTTGCAACCTTACAACAGGTTTTACCTCTCGAGGGATCTCAAGAGGCTTACAACCCCACCAGGCAGTGTACCTGACCGATGTAGTATAGTGTAGTGGTAAGTACGGGGGATTGATCGTTCTCCACAGGGAATAGTGTTCGTTAGGTATGAAAAGCTACTCTAATAGGTCTAAGGGTTGAGGAAGATTCTTTTTTTTTTTATGTTTTTATATTTTTATGAAAGCAAGTAAAATCTCGGGTTTTGAAGGAGTGGGCGGAATTAGTTGCTAGTCAACTAACCCAAATTACTACAAATGCAAATAAAATAAAATAACAAAAATGAAAAGTGGTGAGAAACTTATGTGTGGAGAAATGTGTTTACTTAGATTTCCTTACTCCCTAACTATCTTTTACCGGTTAATTAGTGTGTATTAGTCGCGTGGATGACGGGTGTATTCCTTAATACCATTCGTGGGGTGGCGTACTTACTTTCCCAAACTCTACAAGCTCCTACTTCACTCCTATGTCGAGCCGGCTAGGAAGCTCCTAACATGGGATCACTAGAATTCGCTTGTGCATTAAATACAACCATAAAAACCTTTAGTACGCGTTTGGTTCATGTTTCTTAAGACGTTCAAGCAAGTTACCGAATAGGAAGTTAGCCAGTTTTCTTAAGCCTAACATAGATAAACAATCATCCAATACAACTAACAACACACTAACAACCAATAATCAATAGCTAGGTTTCATTAGATCTAAGCAAACACAAGATAAAATTAGCCTAACATGTTAAACAAAAGACAAGCATAAGATAGAATCAAACAACACATAGACATATTGAATGATTAATTGATAACTTATCTTTCAATGAAACATGGAAGATCTCAAGGCAAGAAGCCCTGAAAAAGTAGCTAAAATCGTCTTAGGGTTTTATCCCAAAATTCCACACACTAAGCTCTCCCTCATGACAAAAAATTAGAAAACTATATATAGACTTTGACATCTGACGGCGTCACCTTATGCATTGTGACGCCGTCACCTCGCCGCTTTTAGGGTTCCCGGATGACCATCTTGACGCCGTCCCTCTTTAGCTCTTCAAAAATCCATTCTGGCTTATCAAGGCTTGACGCCGTCGGACCCTGAACGTGACGCCGTCCCCTTATGATTTAAGCCGTGACGCCCTTGATTTAGTTAAAGCGTGACGCCGTCAGAATTCTCATGCAAACTCACTGGCCCGTCATGAGTAAATTTCACATCCAACTTTTCTTGCCAAGGCATGACGCCGTCTGGAGTTAATGTTGACGCCGTCAAAGGTGACTTTCAGCACAATTTTGAGACTTTGCCGTTTTCTTCACTTTTATGCTCCAAAAACGTCCAAAATGCCTCCTTTTTCAGATTTCTCCTCAAAAGTACCTAAAATGACAAAAGGAACGATTTAGGGCAATATTTGATCAAATAAATACGATTTCGGGCTTAAATGACCCCTTAAAAGCGGTACACTTTTCGCCTCATCATCCTTTCATCACTTTACTCCTTTTTTTTTTCAATCATACCTAAGGACTTCTAATTCTAATTGAATTGTCCTTGGGTAGATCCCTTCGGCTCTAGCGGATCATCGGACATAAACCTAACCATAATCACCTTATTACTCCATGATTATCCTAGGTTCATTGATCACATGCCATAAAACCTTTTGTTAAAATCTCTCAAATTGTTTATGATTATAAGACACATTTTGTTAACACTTCAAGAGTTTTGCCTTTTTAGAAATACTCCCCCTTCACATGTGCTCATAAGATTTAAGATAGTTTTACACATGCTGGGTAGAGTTTGCACTTTTGAATTGATTGATTTTTAGTGAACATGACCGATTCGAGACACGCTTACATCACTAGTTAGACTAGCTTGAAATTATTACCCATCCTGGTCAAGTTCAAAGAAAGTCTCTTGAGACGGTACACTCTACTTAGACAAGTCCTATTCGAGACATGCTTACATCACTGGTTAGACCAGATTGAAGTTATTACCCGTCCAAGACAAGTCTTTTTGATTACTGACATTTAAGCTTCGTCAATTCGTTGGTTATATCTAAGTCGAGCTCTTTTGAGATTCAACCACAATCTTTAAACATTTTGATCATATTTTAATCACGTCTTCCCCCCCCCCCCCTCAAAAATAGCATATTCTTGATATTTTTGATATTGTCTGATTAATAGAAAAGCTTTTGGAGAGATAGACGGATTTGATTTGCATGAAATTGGAACATTTTCGATGTTTATACTCCCCCTAAATAAAAGCATGATTGGAGGGAGTTATCTTGAGCACTTTATGAAAGATTTTGAAAAATCGTATTGAAAAAATCTTGAAGGAAATGTGCTCAAGATAGAGAAGATTTTGAAAATCTTTGGTAGAAGAATTATCTTGATTTGTTTTGGGATAAGTGTTTAAAAAAATATTGATTTTGCACAACACTTTCCTTTATTTGAAGTTCGGGTTGTAAGCTGAAATACTTACAAGCCATTATGGAGAAAATTTTAAGAAATGACATGTTTTGAAAATAATTTTAGGAACTCTCGCTCAAGCATCTGTACATATCTGTATCATTGTTGAATGACATTTCTAGTTACGTACAGAATATCAATTTTACGAGAGACATGTCGTGAGAAGAATATTTTTGTTTTTTGATTTTATATTGTTTTTGTATTTTTGAAAAATTTCTAGTGTTTTTGGATTTTTGAAATTTTATAATTTTGTATTTTGTTTTTCAAATTTTGTATTTTGTTTTTTCAAAAAAATATTAACAAAGAAGAATTAAGTTTGAACAAGTAAAAGTGGAGTTAAGAGTGGAATTAGACAAGGATTTCCACATGCGATGTTGGCATAAAGTTCTTCTTTTCCACATCGGGTGTATGAACCCTCAACACTTTCACAAGTACCTACATCCACAGAAGAAGAATTTGCACAAATAACAATGTTAGAAGTACATGTTTCCTCACATTGAGGGTGTTCACTATCAACGGTTGTAGTGGTTTCTACATCTTTATCTTGATGATTTTCACTATTATTTGTCTTGGTACAACTATCAAGAATCTTCCCTGTGGGAATCCATCTAAGGCCAACTGTGTTAAATTTTTTTTCCATGGGGATCCACCTAAGGCAAGATCTAGGAGTTGTTTTCTTTTTAGATGCAGCGGAAGTCTCATTTTGAGAAAAACTACGTCCTGTAGAGATCCACCTATTAGGTTTCTTAGCCTCTTGCATCTTATCAACGGGTTTGTTTTTATTTGGTGTCTTAGTGGATTGTGCCTTAGCAGGTAAATTTTCTTTCTTGATATACTATGCAACACATGCATCATGATTAGCTGAAAAGACACATTTTTGACATGTAGGACAGACAAATTCAACATTATTGTTTAAAACGGCAACCTTAATTTTGTCACTACTGTCATTTGGAAATTGTTTCTTGTTCGAAGAGGAATTTGAATTCTTAGTGTTGCATTCTACGTGCATAGCATTTTCTTTAGTACTACTAGCAGTGCCTTGTAATGTTGTAGAATTCATCACCCTAGGTTTTGTACCTAAAATTCCGTCTTTTCGAATCTGTGCCTTTTTCCTAGCTTCTTCTGGATAGTGATTGTGGACCATGTCGTTAGAACCAACAGATTCCTTAACTGGATTTTTTGTCATAGTTCGTGTACTATTCCTAGAAAGATCAGGTGTAATGACTTGTGGTTCCTCGACAAACGCTTTTTCTTTTTCAACACCTTTTTCATCAATCTTTAATATTCTTTTCTTGATAGGCAAGGAATGTGGAGTGACTAGTTTTGACAAATCATTTTTCTCATCGACTTTTGGAACAACTTGAGAAATAGACATTTATGGTTTTTCAACCGGTTTTGAAGCATTTGGTTTCTCCGGAGTCGATGGTTTTGCAAACTTAGTATCCTCACCCTTCCCTTTTAGACTTTCCAGCTGAGCCCTCAAAAGATCATTTTGCTCTTTCATGTCCTTATAGGCACGCTCATACGACAGTTTGTCATACTTGCATTCCTTGGTTTTTCGATCAAGTTGTTTAAAATATGACACGTTTTCTTTTTCAAGTTTAATAAGAGCATTTTCATATTTTGAAACAATTGCAGAGGTCTCAGCTCGCAGTCTTTCATCGTCTTCAACAGAATATGTTTGTAAAATGATGGACATAATATCGATCGACATAACTGCTTCGAAGAGAGAGTCAGTTAGCTTTTCCAAAACTTTGATGTTTTCAATATTTTCATTAGCTTCCTTCACCAGGGATTTGTGGTCCTTGACAAAGTCGGCTGTTTCTTTCAAAAATGCTTGTTCAAAATGAATTACTCTCGCATGGATGTTATTCAGTGGAGTAGTAATTTCTGTTTCAAACACCCTTTTCATTTCTGCATGAAAGCTTGAATGCCAGTTGTTAACTGATGCGCGTGATGTGTCGTTGCGGTTTAGCAGTTTTAATGCCTACTCAAGTTTTAAATTTATATTTAGCCAACTTATCAATAACACACACACTTAACGAGCAGTGTACCCGGTCAGTATGAAGATAATGGTAAGTAGAGTGTCGATCACTAAGAGTGGAACGTATTATCTCGTTATTCTAATCAGTATTTTAATATCCTAACGCAAGGGGGTTTCAGCCTGAGAGACTGGCACGATTTGTTGCAATTAAATAATAAAATAAACCAATAGGCACGAATCAGCAAGTAGCACACACGTACACAGATAAATACTTGAGACAATAAGAGGGCTGTCCTTATGATTAAGTAGATTGTCACTTGTTTTATTGATAGCTTTATATGAAGTGTATGTAGTTAACCCTTTCTCGTTGGTCCTATTCTTATCGGCGAGTAAACCCTTAATGATTACTTATGTCTAAAAGTTATTCCTAAGTGATCAATTTAGAAATAACCGTGGGAGCCACATTATGTCCCGCAGTCAAATGCCCGCAAGCCACTAATAAACACAGAGGTTATCAATGCACTAATAAGTAGTAACCAAAGACATCAACATATAAACTTTAATTGATGGGAAAGCAAGTATTAAAGGGAGTGCAATCTTTCGTTGTCACATTACACAAGCCACCAATACTGATGAATTAAAGTTTGCTAACACAATAAAACAAAACTACTTAATGAATTAAACACATGCAGCACCTTCTTACTGCTCTTGTATCTTTGATTTGGGTGTGTCTTGTGCTGCCTCCTTGACTGAATTCGTCCTTTGTTCCTCCTGTTTGGTCTTCGGTTTTTAGGTTTTCCGGAACTTGTAATTCGTCTGGTCTACGGGGTATTTATAGTTTCTGTCTGAGGGAGGATGCGGCGCATCTACTAAGTAGATGCGGCGCATGTACTTAACTTCGCGTGGGGTCCAAGATTATAATATTCAGGAATATTCGTACACCGCCAGAAGATGCGGCGTAACTCCATGATTAGATGCGGCGCATGTCCTCTTGTATCTTGGATCGTATCTGGTGATATCTTGATAGAGATGCGGCGCATGTCGAGAGTGAGATGCGGCGCATCTGGAGCAGAATTGACTTGATCTTGTCCATGTCAGTAGACCTTCAACTTTATGCACGTTTTGCTCCATTATTAGTCCAAAATTGCTAAGTTTCACCAAATGCTTGTTTTTACCTGAGAATTACAAAAGTAAACGATTAAGTATCAATCCTCATACATAATATAGTAAAACAAGTCAAATTAATAGGATAAATGATAGTAATAAAATGTACTTATTTGAGTTCATCAAATATCCCCCCACTTGAACTTTACTTGTCCCCAAGTAAACCTTAGAATTTCTTTTATGAAAATGTATCCTAAAAGATGTTAGGATTTATTTTTATATTTAAGCATGTATTCGTTCATTTCATAATCACACAACTAAACACTTAACGATTCAGAAGTAAAATAAAATAAGTCGATAAAAGCAAATCTAATCGTTTAACTGTCCAGTCGCGACGAATATTCTATCATAAGCTTGGCAAGTATACACATCTCCACCACTAAAGCTAAGGAGTAACAAGTCTAAAGCGGTAAAAAAGGGTTTTTAGGCTTAAGGGTTAATTATTCTTAATCACTATCGATCTCAAATTCCAGAAAAGGCGACAAAATCACAAATACATGATCGAATCCACGAACACGATACTTGCAATTGCTCAAATCCTTAACTCGAATAGGCTAAAGATAGGTCCAAACTTCACCAATAATAATATATCAAAAAGGGCGACAAAATCATAAATACATAGCCGAATCCACGACTACGATACTTAAGATTGCTCAAATCCCCAATCTCAATAAATCAAAGGTTTGGTTGGATAAAGAATAATAAAGGGCATGGATAACATTTGGGATATAAATTGGTGCAAAAATAAAAATAAACAAAACAAATAAATTAAAATCCTAAGTGTGGTTAATCACTATCCCAACCATCCCATGAATAAGACTCATATCATCGAATAACTCACGCTTTAACACTTGAAACACACGCTTTAGGTAGACACGAATTATACTCAACAAGATCTTAATCAAAGAATAAACCTTAATTGGCGTTCCCATAACTGCCAATTCCCATTCAATCCATAGATATAGTACAACAAATAGTGGTGATATCGACCACTTACATAACTTTACATAAGTTGGTTAAAACTAACTTCCAACTTTTTTTTTTTTTTTTTTTTTTTTTTTTTTTTTTTTTTTTTTTTTTTTTTTCAAGAACATAAACATAGATGTGTAAAATTTCACCACATCACTATAATGATAATTCTGGATAAATGTTCCATACTTTTCATAACTTCAGAAATAATGGTAATAGTGAAAGTAGTAAACACACGAAAAATAAACTCCAAAATATACAATATTTACTTTCACTCCAATTGCATTGTGCAATTTCCCGACCTAACCATAGATAATGAATTACGCACGCGAACACAGGTAATGTAAGGAAACACACTTTGCCTATAGCAATTAACCAACCACGGATTCTAATCTACAGGGAAGGCTAAGGTGTAAGGGTGTAACGAAACATTTTAAACATAGGTGTAAGAAACGAAAGGAATGGCTCTGAGGGTTTTTCTAGGGGTATCTTACTCTAAAAATGAGAGTAACAAAAGGGTTTATACGGGGGTTAACTAACCAGTGTAGTTAGTTAATAACACATAACATATAATAGGCTATTTGGGTGTAATCCTAGAATTTTACCAAATTAGACAAGTCACTCCAATTATATAAATAATACTTATTATGGTGGTCTCGAATAGTATACAAGCCAAGTTCTAAAGTTTACAAGTCACCGGCACACTCATAGATTTGTGAATTTTGAAAAATCACAATTTTTGAAAATAACGTCATGTGTGCAGTTATGCAACTTAGATCTTAAACAAAAACATGCTAAAAAAAAATTTAAGTTTGATATATTAAGCACATTTTAAGCATAATTTTTGAAAAAGTTTAGGACAAGTAATTGTTAAGTGTTCTAATTCTCCAATCCCCCCACTTAAGTTAAACAACGTCCTCGTTGTTTGTATAAAAGGTTAAAAACTGGAAATTAAAAGAATTAGAACAGAAAAACTCCCCTGAGATTTGCTCGGTATGATCCTCCATTAGTATAAGAGCAAAAATCAACGTCTTGTGAATTAGAACGTTAAAGCTTCATACTTGATGTATCCACAGGAAATCCAGGAAACTATAATACCACCAACACTTTAAAACACACCTAAGATAAGAAAGGTTCAAACTTGCATAATACATTAGTAGTTAGGAAAAATAAAACTTAAAAATTAAAACTGAAAATCATCAGGTCAGTCGATGCGCCGTATCTTATGGAAGAAGATACGCCGTATCGAGCCTGGAATTAATACGGATCAGAATAAAGATGCGCCGTATCCTTAACCAGGGATGCGCCGCATTAAAAATAAACTGATAAATAGTTTTAAAGTCGAAAATAAAAATGCAGAAAAATAAAATAAGATATGACCATTGCAGGAGATGCGTCGCATCTCAGAATTGAGATGCGCGTATCCTCATGCGGCCTGGACTGACTCGACACAGAAAACAGAATAAAAGATAATTCTCCGGGTTGTCTCCCGGTAAGCACTTGTCTTTATTCCAGAGTCTTCAAGTTAGACTCACGTTCAGCTCTTTAATATCGATCATTGACTCATACATTGCCGCGTAGGATCCACTTAGCAACTAATTCGTCACGTATATATTCAGGTCCCAAGTTCAAAACTCCTTTATAGAATCCTTCCATCATCTGATACGGGTATTCAATCCCTCTCTTCATGTCATCATTACTAATAAAAAGGAATGGAGAGAATTTGTAGCAGACCCTATTAGTAGCATGTTTAAATCCAGGGTGAGTTCGGGGCATCATATAAGTGATAACGTCGCTTCCATATTGAAAGGTGATATTTCCTTCAAATCGCTTTGCATTAATAGTGATCTCCCTACAGAATGGTTT
Source organism: Artemisia tridentata subsp. tridentata (assembly GCA_021014915.2). Lineage (NCBI taxonomy): Eukaryota > Viridiplantae > Streptophyta > Magnoliopsida > Asterales > Asteraceae > Artemisia > Artemisia tridentata. Next base: position 223,150,096 of record CP139501.1, on the reverse strand, counting down.
TCCAACAATCACGTCGCCCATACTGCTGTCACGATAGGCATTCATGTCTTCAACAATGGCGAACTCAGTAACAATAGTAAAGCGTCCAACGAAGATCGGGACATTAATGAAGGCTCCAACTACATTCTTTCCCCTACACTCCACTTTATTTCTCATAATAGAATTGTAAAAGCTTCTTGACATAACATTGATCGGCAAAATAGGAAAGAAATTGGCGTCAATACATTTGTATCCAATCATGCATGGGAATTGCAAATTGTAAGCACAATTGGCGTGGATCCTTCTACCATAATCCCAAGAACCATCATATCCCTCAAATTCATCGTAATTCCTAGTATTAATAACGTTGACTTTTGGACTATCCACAATTTCTCCTTCTTCTAACTCAGATTCAGCATCATCCATGAACAGGTCATTGGATTCCAATGGTCCATTAAGGTCATTAAGTTCAATGTAGTCCCCATCGTAACGTTCGAGTGATTTATCATGCACTAATACTTCATACATAAAATCGGCTTCGAAGTCGAAGTCAAGCAGTTCTCCGTATCCTTCCATTTTTCTTCTGAAATAATCACGAAAGCATCAGTAGGGTATGCCCAAGAAAGTAATATATCAGAAAATCAACAACGAAAACGGAATACGAAAAATTAAAGTTACTGATATCTGTAGACGATGCGCCGTATCCAAAAAGTTGGATACGTCGTATCTTAATACGTTAAAATTTAATCAGACTTTATTCAGAAAATAGATACGCCGCTTTAGAATTTATGAATGCGCCGTATCGAATTAATCAATCAAAAATCAATTTATCTAATTAAAATTAAATGCGTCGTATTAACGAAAGTTAATGCGCCGTATTTTCGTTACGTTTAAAAATAAATATCGATTTTTGATTCAGAAAGATGCGCCGTATCGACAGAGATCGATACGCCGTATCTGTTTAATAATTCGCAAACTGTTTTTAATTAAAATAATAGATACGCCGTATCTGCTAAAGCAGATGCGTCGTATTACTTTATCGCTTAGAAAAATTTTCTTATTAAAAACAGATACGCCGTATCTTGGGGAAAAGATGCGTCGTATCGAATTAATTAAACGCGTTGTATTAAAAAAATTAAACGCAATACGCCGTATCTGAGAGATCAGATGCGCCGTATCGTTTGATTTAGCACAGTACAACGATAGCAGAACAGAAAAATACGAAAAATAAAAACAAAAATTAAACACACAAACGAAAATAAACACACAAAAAATAAAAGAAAACAATTAACACACAATACAACAAATATGCAAAATAGTACAATGATGCAATTTATCTAATAAAAAAAAAGAAAAACCTAATTAAAATACTAATCAAATTAACAGATAATAACAATTCACTCCCCGGCAGCGGCGCCAAAAACTTGATGCGCGTGATGTGTCGTTGCGGTTTAGCAGTTTTAATGCCTACTCAAGTTTTAAATTTATATTTAGCCGACTTATCAATAACACACACACTTAACGAGCAGTGTACCCGGTCAGTATGAAGATAATGGTAAGTAGAGTGTCGATCACTAAGAGTGGAACGTATTATCTCGTTATTCTAATCAGTATTTTAATATCCTAACGCAAGGGGGTTTCAGCCTGAGAGACTGGCACGATTTGTTGCAATTAAATAATAAAATAAACCAATAGGCACGAATCAGCAAGTAGCACACACGTACACAGATAAATACTTGAGACAATAAGAGGGCTGTCCTTATGATTAAGTAGATTGTCACTTGTTTTATTGATAGCTTTATATGAAGTGTATGTAGTTAACCCTTTCTCGTTGGTCCTATTCTTATCGGCGAGTAAACCCTTAATGATTACTTATGTCTAAAAGTTATTCCTAAGTGATCAATTTAGAAATAACCGTGGGAGCCACATTATGTCCCGCAGTCAAATGCCCGCAAGCCACTAATAAACACAGAGGTTATCAATGCACTAATAAGTAGTAACCAAAGACATCAACATATAAACTTTAATTGATGGGAAAGCAAGTATTAAAGGGAGTGCAATCTTTCGTTGTCACATTACACAAGCCACCAATACTGATGAATTAAAGTTTGCTAACACAATAAAACAAAACTACTTAATGAATTAAACACATGCAGCACCTTCTTACTGCTCTTGTATCTTTGATTTGGGTGTGTCTTGTGCTGCCTCCTTGACTGAATTCGTCCTTTGTTCCTCCTGTTTGGTCTTCGGTTTTTAGGTTTTCCGGAACTTGTAATTCGTCTGGTCTACGGGGTATTTATAGTTTCTGTCTGAGGGAGGATGCGGCGCATCTACTAAGTAGATGCGGCGCATGTACTTAACTTCGCGTGGGGTCCAAGATTATAATATTCAGGAATATTCGTACACCGCCAGAAGATGCGGCGTAACTCCATGATTAGATGCGGCGCATGTCCTCTTGTATCTTGGATCGTATCTGGTGATATCTTGATAGAGATGCGGCGCATGTCGAGAGTGAGATGCGGCGCATCTGGAGCAGAATTGACTTGATCTTGTCCATGTCAGTAGACCTTCAACTTTATGCACGTTTTGCTCCATTATTAGTCCAAAATTGCTAAGTTTCACCAAATGCTTGTTTTTACCTGAGAATTACAAAAGTAAACGATTAAGTATCAATCCTCATACATAATATAGTAAAACAAGTCAAATTAATATGATAAATGATAGTAATAAAATGTACTTATTTGAGTTCATCAATGCCAGTTGTTAACACTGATAGTAGTTTTGGATGCAACAATTTTTTGAAGTGTTTCAATTCTCGTTTTAACATCATCTAAAAATCCTCTAGCAGCACTTGCGTTAAAAGGATTGTTTGAGGACATTTGCTCCAAGTTTGAAAGAGTTTTAGAAACAACTTTTTGTTTTGCAACTGGTGTCGTAACAAATGGTTTTTTGGAAAACTTTGGTGTTTATTTTTGTTAAACAAAAGGAATTCCAGAAAGTTTGTTAAGTTTATTGTAATCAATTGGTTTTATCTCTGGGTTCTTTTGTTTCATTTTAATTCGACTCTCTTCAACAAGCTCAATCATTTCGTCAGTATCCCGAACAACGGGAGGATCATGTTTAGCATATATTATATTTCCATTGTACAAAATATTCTGTTCTTTCTGAGCTTTCTTGAGAGTATAAGGATTTTCACAACCGATAGCCATTTTCTTCATAGTATGTAAAAACGGATTTGGATCTTTAATAAGCATATGAATGATTTGACTTGAATGACCCGTTTTCACAAGCAAATCTTTCAACTTTTAGATTGTTTCTTGTTTCTCAACGATTTCATCAAGAAGATCGTTTTCTCGTTTTAAAAAATCTGCTTTCAACTGTTTCTTTTCTTTTTCAAGATCTGTAGAGATCGAACTACCTTTCTTTATCACACAAACACACGACAACACAATGATGACACTCACAAGATCTTATAGAACAAGAGAAGATCTATGTGGATCGTATGGTATAATATGTTGGTCGAATGATTATAGCTTGAAGGATATAATACAAAGACTCAATGAAGCGCGCACACACACACACACTCTCTTGATACAATAATGAGGCATCTCTTAGAGAATGAGAGAGTGTGTGGGCTAGTGTAGGTACTACACATATACATTAAATCTTACACACAAATCTAATACTACTAGCCCACTAAACATACTACATATTACACATGACACTTAAGTTTCTTAAACAAATGACCATCACTTTCACAATTAAATAAATTAATTGCTAACAATCTCCCCCTAAGGGATGGTCATTTCATTGATGCTTCCGTGATTGGTCTTTTGCTTTCAATGTCTTGAACTTTGTGTGTCGATGTATAATAGTCTTCATTTAATGTTTCTTCATGCACTGTGATCTTCAAAGAATTGTCTTTTGGTCGTTCTTTCCTTGATCTACTTCTTCTGTCCAGATGCTTCGTCGTTGTAGATGATGATGGTCAATGGACTTTCGTCGGTACCTGCATAAAACAGTTAGCAATAAATCGTCCAGCGCTTATAGGTTCAGATTTCGAGATCGTTAACAACATAGTGTGAAAACTTTCTATAATCTTTACCAAGGCCATTGAGAGCCTCTGAAGTATACCGAAGTATCACTTCAAGACTGTAGACCGTTTGAAGCGAGTAACCATCATGACATAAGGCAAGATCCAAATATCTCATTAAGACTCTTACAACTTGTATCCTTTTAGATGAACACGAGTGTATTGCATTGGAAGTGTTCCTAAGAGATCTTTGATGAATCTCATATCTCTAGACTCGATAATGTGCGTTTTGGTTTTAGTCATCGGAGGCATGGAGCAGAGTGCTACCTTTTCAATATCAACACATCTCGGAGTGAGAGGTCGATAGATTATGCAGTGTTCTCCGTGAGAACTGAAACAAATATCTTTTAAGAGATATCTGAGTGGATAGGAGGGGTGGTGCAACACGTCACTGGGTCTATAACGTCTTGTCTTCAATATCAGTATCACCTTAGTGAGTACCGATAGCAGATGTATTGACCCGGTTTCTGACCTAAGTTTTCATGGAGGGCTATTTCTTTTCACCCTTTCATTAAACTTTTCTTTTTAATTATTCAACCCCTTCTTTCTCCTTTCTCATTTGCTCCTTTCTTCAATTATTCCTAAGGACTTCTAATTCTAATCTATTGGAATTTTTCTTGGGTAGATCCCTCCGGCTCTGGCGGATCATTGGACATAACCTAACCATAATCACCTTATTACTCCATGATTATCCTAGATTATCGATCACATACCATGAAAACTTGTGAAAATCTCTCAAAGTGTTTATGAGAAAACACATTTATTTAACGCATTGAGAGTTTTGCATTTTTGAAATACTCCCCCTTCACATGTGCTCATGCATTTTTGGTATAAATTTGCACATGTTGGGTAGAGTTCGCACGTTTTGAAATGATCGACTTTCAATGAACATGACCTTCGCGAGACATGCTTACATCACTATTTAGACTAACTTGAAATTATTACCCGTCCCGGTCATATTCAAAGATCATCTCTCGAATTGGTACATTCTACTCAGACAAGTCCTTTGCGAGACACGCTTACATCACTGGAAAACTAGCTTGAAATTATTACCCGTCCAGGACATGTCTTTTCGATAACTGACATTTATTTTCGTCAATTCGAGGGTTCATACTGAGTCTTTTTGAAGAACTCATTTGAGATTCAAACCAAAAAACTTTTTGATCACATTTTAATCGCGTCCTCTCCCCATTATACCTAATTACCATTCAATCTCCCCCTCAAAAATAGCATGTAGTGGTATTTTTGAAAATAGTTGATTAAAATGAAACGTTTTGGAGAGACAGACTGAATTTATCATGAAAGCGGAACATTTTTCTTTTTGTACTCCCCCTTAAACAAAGCATAATATTAAGCACTTGAGTTTAAAAGCAGTTAAGGATTGAACCGGGGGCGAATCGAGGTTTTTGTGAGCACAAAATTTATAGAAAGACTTTTGAAAAATCTTTTGAGCCAATCTTGATTAAGTGCTCATGGTTTTTGTTTTTTGCCATTAACATTGCGAGTCCTGATCGGAAATAATCAGAAGTCATCAATGTAGCCTTTATATGAAATCTTTTCGAGTTGGAGTACTCGAGCTACAATAAAAGATTTCACGACAAAGCACGGGTTTCGTACTGAAATATACGAAAGCCTTAATGAAGAAATTTTGAGAAACGACATGTTTTGGAAAAAATTTAAATGAACTCCCGCTCAAGCATCTGTACATGCCCGTATAATTTTTGAATGATGTTTCTAGATACGTACATAATATCGATTATACGAGAGACATGTCGTGAGAAGAATATTTTTGGTTTTTGTGTTTTATATTTTTTATGTCTTTTTGAAATTTTCTATTTTTATATTTTGTTTGTTGAAAAATATTTACATGCGAAGCTTGTTGATATAAATCAAGAAGATTCGAGAAGACTTTCTAACTCTTCGGGAGTTAGGCTTCGCATTCCAATTCGACGAACTAAGTTTTCAAACCGCTCTTTTGGGAGGGCTTTTGAAAATAGATCGGCGAGTTGGTATTCAGTCTTCACGAAAAATAATTCAACAGTACCCTCTTCGACGTGTTCCTTTATGAAGTGGTAGCGGCCTCTAATATGCTTGGTCTTCGAGTGTTGCACTGGATTGCACGAGATGGCTATGGCACTTTTTGAGTCACAATACAAAGGTATGCGATTGAAAGAGAAACCATAATCTGTGAGTTGTGTCCTCATCCATAGAACTTGGGCACAACACGCAGATAGAGACACATACTCGGTTTCTGCTGTTGATAGAGCAGTGCAGTCTTGTTTCCTTGATGACCAGCCTACTAGCTTTTCTCCCAAAAATTGTGCTCCGCCTAATGTACTCTTTGCTGTAACTTGGCAACCGGCATGGTCTGCATCTGAAAATACTATTAGTGTAAACTCCGAATCCTTCGAATACCAAAGTCCCATGTTGATGGTTCTTCGTAGGTACCGAAAGATCCGTTTAACCTCTTGGAGGTGAAGTTCGGTAGGCCTTGCCTGAAACCGTGCTAATAAACAAACAGCAAAATGTATATCAGGACGACTAGCAGTTAGGTACATGAGAGAACCAATCATGCTCCGATATTTCTTCGGATCCATGGGTTTCCCATATAGGTCAGCGCTTATTTTGGGTGAAGTGACCATTGGAGTACCAACAGAGTCACAATTATCCATTCCATGTTTTTTCAAAATCTCAATTGTATATTTAGCTTGATTTAGAAAAATTCCACGTGGGGATTGATGAATTTATAAACCTAAAAAGAATTTTAATTCACCCATCATGGACATTTCGAATTTGCTTTTCATGAGATTTTCAAAATGTTTTGAATGTTGCGGATTAGTGGACCCAAATATTATGTCGTCCACGTAAATCTGAACAATCAAAATATCATTTTTGTATTTTCTTGTAAACAAGGTCGGATCAATTGTTCCTTTGGTGAAATTATTATGAAGTAGGAAAGATGATAACTCTTCATACCACGCCCGTGGGGCTTGTTTCAAACCATAGATTGCTTTCTTTAGCTCGTAGACGTATTCTGGATGATCTTTGTCAACGAATCCATCTGGCTGACTCACATACAATTCTTCTTTCAGAGTTCCATTCAAGAAAGCAGTCTTGATGTCCATCTGATAAACTGTGATGTTCTTGTGAGCGGCATATGCTAAGAAAATCCTGACTGCTTCAAGCCTTGCAACTGGCGCGAATGACTCTTCAAAATCTATCCCTTCTTCCTGTCTGTATCCCTTTGCCACTAGACGAGCTTTGTTGCGAATTACAGTCATTTCTTCATCCTTTTTGTTTTTCCATAACCACTTAAGATCAATGACTAGTTTGTCAATTGGTCTTGGAACTAAATCCCAGGTGTCATGAATTTGAAATTGAAGAAGTTCTTGCTGCATCGCTTCAATCCAGGCATTATCTGCCATTGCTTCCCGAATGTTCTTAGGTTCTATGAGACTGACTGAGCAGACATAGATGCACATGTCGCAATCGGTGTTTAGTTGTTTTTTCGTCTGAATTGGCCTTGAGGGTTCACCAATAACTTGTTCTATTGGATGGTCTTTTGTCCACTGTAACGTAGAAGGGTACCTTGGATTGAACGAATGCGTGTTAGATGGTTCATGTAATCTGAAAGATGATTCAGCAGATTCCGTTCCAAACGGGTTTTCGAATGGTTCTTCGTCTAACACAGCATTATTTTGTTCTTGCTCATCAATTCTTGGTAGAAACAATTTCAATTACTGGAGTTGCTGGAGCAGATGTAGATGATGTTGAAGTTGAGGGAGTTGGTGCGCCAGCTTCGAATGTTGTGGATGCATCTTGATTTGGTGGTGGTGGTGGTGGTTGTTGTTAGGAAATTAAGCTATAGCAGTTAGTACGGTTGAAAAGAAAGTTAGTACTGCCGATGAGTTTTGAAGACAAAGAGCAGTTCGTACTGTTTATATGAAGAAGTTAGTATGGTTTAAGTTTTTGTGAGATAATTATAGAAAAGATATTGTGTATATCTTGTACGATTAGGTTGATAGTTATCTTGTTAAGGAATCCTTAGTCTATAAAAGGATTGCCTAGGTTAATGTTTTGGTACGTATTGTTTTGTTAAGATTCAAGGTTGTAAACCCTAGTGATAGGAGATCACTCGTATTATTCATTAATAATATTGAATCGTTGAAGTTGAAGTATATTGTGTTCATTGTTCATTCATTGTTGATTCGTTAATACAAAACACAAACAAACAAATCTTCTAAGTGCTAGCTAGTAAATTCCGCGTGCTAGACTAGACATCATTCAAAGTATACATCTAACACAAGGAGTGTGTGTAGATCCGGTCAAGTGGTATCAGAGACAGGTTACTGATACTTTGGTTTAGATGATCCAGACGAATTTGTTCAAGAAAAGATGGACATGGAGACAACAACAAGTCAGACTAATATTGCTGCTAAGCTTCCAATGCTTAAACCCAATGAGTTCGATATGTGGCGATTAAAAATTGAGCAGTTCTTCCAAGTTCAAGATTATACTCTCTGGGAGATTATTGAGGATGGGAATTCGTTCAAACCTACAACTACAACAACCGTTGTTAAGGGTGTAACTGAAACTAAGTTGCGAACTAAGCCAACCACTACTGAAGAAAAGGCACAACACAAGAATGATGTTAAGGCGAGAAGTTTGCTTCTGATGACTATTCCCAATGATCAGTTGTTGAATTTTAGCAAGTTTAAGTATGCTAAAACCCTTTTTGAAGCTATTGTTGCAAGATATGGTGGGAACGAAGCCACCAAGAAATCTCAGAAGACCCTTCTCAAGCAACAGTTTGAGAATTTTTCAGCAACAAGCAACGAGTCACTAGATCATATGTTTAATAGACTTCAAAAACTAATGAGTCAATTGGCTGTTCTAGGAATTGAGATGCCTCAGGAAGATCTCAACTCCAAATTTCTGAGGAGTCTACCAGCTGAATGGGCTATGCATGTGGTTGTATGGAAAAACAAGCCTGATATAGATTCCATGAGCTTAATGGATCTCTATAGCAACTTCAAGATAGTTGAACATGATATTAAGAAATCTGCTGGATCAAGCTCAAGCTCAAGCTCAGGGAATTTGGCCTTTGTATCAACTCCCAGTACCTCAAGTCCAGATGAAAAAGTTCAAGTGACTGGAGCAGTTGGTACTGCTAGTTCCAATATTGGTACTGCTAGCACTTCAAGCAGTACTAATAGACTCTTGGATGAGAATACTTATTGTGCTTTCTTGACTACTCAGCACAATGGAAGTATGTTGACACATTCAGATCTTCAAGAGATTGATGAAGATGATATTGAAGAAATGGATATCAAGTGGTAGCTCTCTCTTCTCAGCTTGAGAGCTAGGAGATTTTTGAAGAAGACTGGCAAGAAGATTGTCATAAACAGCAATGATGTTGCAGGGTATGACAAGTCCAAGATTGAGTGTTTCAATTGCCACAAGAAAAGTCATTATTCAAGGGAGTGCAGATTGCCAAGCCAACAAGATGGAAAGAGCAGAGGATATGGAAGCAAGTCAAGGGTTGTGGAGGTTACTGATTCAAGCTCAAAAGCCATGGTTGCCATTGATGGCTTAGGGTTTGACTGGAGCTACATTGCAGAGGAGGAAGCAGAAGCATCTACAGAGATTGCTCTCATGGCATTTTCAGACTCTGAGGTACAAGTTTCTAAATGTTCTAAATCTTGTGAAGCTTTAAAAGATCTAGAAACTCTTAAGAAAAGATATGAGGATCAGAAAAAAGAGCTAACCCAAACTGCTTTTAACTTAGCAAATCATAAGAGGGCTTTAGCTGTGTTAGAAGAACAAATTGTTCATTATAAAAGTAATGAGTCAAAGTTTTCTGATGATATGATTATTGTTAAGAGAGACTTAATGTTTAGAGAGAATGAAATTAGTGTGTTGAAACATGAGCTAGAACAGGTTAAGAAAGCAAAGGAGAACATTCAAATGACTGTTGACACCCTAGAATTTGCAACTCAGGGTGTTAGTAAGATTGTTGAGTGTCAGATCCTTAATAAAGCTAAGTCAGGCCTAGGTTATAAGTCAGTTCCACCTCCCTATAGAGGAATTCCAACACCCCCAGGCATAGACTTAGAACACACAGGACTACCTGAATTTCAACTACCTGAGCTTAAATATGGTCCTCAACCTAAAGAGAATGTAGTTGATAAACCTGTGATGAGAGTGCTAGTGATAAATCACTATCTGAGGACAAGGTGTCTTCTGATAGGTCCTCAAGTAAGGACTCAGATGCTCCAACCATTGAGGAATGGACTTCTGATGATGAGGATAATCAGGCTGTGGTTAAGCCTGTTAGTGTTAAAGTGGAGGAACCAAAAGTTCCAAAGATGGTTAAACCTGAGACTGTTAGGCCTAGATCAAATGCCAAACCTTTTAGACCAACAGTTAGGTATGCAGAAATGTATAGAACCACAAACAAGCCAAGTGGTAACCAAAGGAATTGGAATGACCTCAAATCTCACCAATTAGGGGATGATTTTGTCTGCTATAGGAAAGCTTGTTACTCTTGTGGTAGTTTTGACCATCTTGCAGCCTTTTGTGATAAATGGGTAAATAGGTATTCAAGTCCTAGGGTGAACTTTGTTAGACCACTCACTCACCCAACAAACACTAGAATGATACCTAGATCAGTTCTTTTAAGGTCTGGACCCAAAGCAGTTCATACTGCTAGACCAGCAGTTTAGACTGTCAGACCTATTAGACCTGTTAACCCAAGGCCAACAGCTCAAGGTGCAAAAATGTTTTCCAAATCAGCACCAACAACTGTTAAAAGACCATTTCAAAATAGACAAGTAGTGAAAAACCAAGTTTGGAAACCCAAGGTAACAACTACCAAGCCAACAGTTCCAACTGCTAGCAGAGTAATTGGTACTGGTGTTAATAAAAACACTACTAAGGGAAATATGGGAAATGGAGTGAATGCATCAGCATGTTGGGTTTGGAGACCCATCAAACCCAATGGTGCTAAAATTGTTTTGAAAAGAATGAATTATGTTGATGCAAGAGGAAAGCCTAAGTCTGTTTTGGCTTGGGTTCCACAAGGAAATTAATTTTTCTTTTTATGTGCATTGTTAGTCATATGCTTGTATCTTGTTTCTTTGTTTTTGGACTAACATTTGCAGATTTTGGATGATAAGCACCAAGAAATTAAATGCTTTATGTTTTGGACTGTATGGTGATTTGGAGCTGAGTGTGTGATCTCTGCACACAACAAATGGTAATTGGTTCACCATGTCTAACCCACATAAGAACCAACTAGTCCAGAGCAAACGATATCTGGTAAAGACTAAACAAATCCGTTGATGGTTGACAATTTACCAAAAATTGTATGGTTATCAGCTCACCATATCTAACTGTGAAGAGTTGGCTAGTCCAAAGCAAACGGCTATTGGTAAAGACATATCAAATCCGTTGATTGCTGATAGTTTGCTAAAAACTATGTTTGAGCCATGGTATTTTAAAATTCTTTTCAATAAGTTCATACGGCTCAACAAAAATTTTCCAACAGTTGGTACGGTTAGTACAAAGTTAGTACGGCTCAACTAGCCGTTGTAAAAATCTGTCAGTAATTAGTTTTATAGCCGTTGGGGTAAAACCGTTATTCTTAAGGTACTTATAGGGATTTTTCTAGAAGATAATTATCTTTTTACCATAAATTTATTTATTCTGTTTCTAAAGATAATTTATCTCATACGCTTATTTCGCAAAACCCTAAACAGTATCTATAAACCCCAATAGACTACATAAAACCTCAATTCCAATTTAAACGATCATCTTATTGCTATAATCTTTCATTTTTCATCACTAAAAATGGCTAGATTGGAATTTGTTAAGCGTCATAATCAGGTTGCGTTTCTTGAGAAAACAGAGGAAGGAGATGGACCAAAATTTTATGAGATTGTGGACTTTCTCAACCACTCTCACATAAGGTATGCTCTAACAGTTTCTCCTACTCTTTATGTCTCGCACATCACACAGTTCTGGCAGAATGCTACTGTCTTGACTAGTGAAGATGGAGACTTAGAAATTCATTCTGAAGTGGATGGTGTATCTTTTGTTGTTACCGAGTCTATACATAGGAGACATCTTAAACTAAAAGACTCAGATGGTATCAATACTATGCGCAACACTGAAATATGGCAGGAACTTACCAAAATGGGGTATGATACATCCGAACACAAATTAACTTTTCAAAAAGCATGTTTCTCACCTCAATGGAGATTTTTGATACATAACCTTTTACATTGTTTAAGTCCTAAAAAGACTGCTTGGGAGCAGTTCAGCAGCAATATTGCTATTGCTCTCATTTGTTTGTCTACAAACAAGGTTTTTAACTTTTCAAAATTTATTTTTGAGGGTATGGCATCTAATATTAACAGTAAAACCAAGTTTCTCATGTATCCAAGGTTTGTTCAAACACTTTTGAATAAAAAGACATACCTGCTTACAAAACCAACAGAAATTTTTGCTACTCCTAGCCTTCAATCAAAAGTTTTTCAAAATATGGCTATGGCTAGTAGGCTTTTTCAAGGGGAACCAGTTCCATTGTTTCCTCAAATGCTTCAAACTGAGTTGGGTGAAGGTTCAGCAGTTCCAACTGATCCCCATCACACATCCACTCAAGTACTTGAAAGAACCCAAATATCCCAATTTCACATCACTTATAGGAGAAGGGAAACACCTAGAGTGATTCCTAGATCCTTTCCCCATGATTCACCTCTCCTAGTTGGTCACACAGCTAGAAGTGATGAGGGTAGCTCTAACCAAAATGCATTGATGAAATTATGTACCAAGCTAGTTGCCAAATTTGAAAGTTTGGAGACAGATCTGACAAGCACCAAGGAGGAGCTCAAAGCCCACAAGGAGAATTCTGCTAAAATTTTTAACAGGTTATCTTTAAAGGTGAAAAAGCTGAAAGATCAACTCAAGCAGAAAAGGGCAAGAATGGTATTGGATGATGATTCTTCTAGTGATGACTCAGATGATTCAGATGATGCTGATGGTGGAAATTCTTCCAAACAGGGGAGGAAATTTGGTAAAGACAAGGATGGATCAAGTTCTCAGGGGAGGCATAATGAAGAGGAAGAACAATTTGATATGGGTTCTGGTAATGTAGATATGGAAGAAGAAGAACAGATACATGAAGCAGTTCAGACTGATACCCAAGAAGCTTAAAAAGTTCCAACTGTTGAAGCAGCTCCAACTGCTGAGACAGAGCATCAAGCAGTTCCAACTGGTGATACTTCAGCTAAGCTAGTTTATGAAAGAAAAAGAGCAGATAAAGGTAAAAGGGCTATGACACAAGAAGAAGAGGAAGCAGCTCAAGAACTTGAAAGGCTTAAGACAACAAAACCAAAAACTCAAGCTCAGATAGATCATGATGCAGAAGTTGCATGGAAAATGATAGAAAAAGATTTGGCAGATGAAGAAGCTAAGAAAGCTCAGATAGCTCAAGATGCAGAATTAGCAAGGAAAATGGCTGCTGATGATGAAAGGAACATAGCTGGTTTCATGGATAGAACAAGAACTGAAGATTTTAATCAAGAAGAGTTCAATGAGCAACTTCAATACTTGTTGGATTCTGATTGTATTATAAAAGCTCATGCTGTGATGATTCTTAATGATCAGGAGTTAAATGAAGAAGAAAAGTCAGAGGAGCTCAAAGAATTTATCTTGAAAACAAACAGAGAAGCTACTTGGAATGAATTAATGCACAGAATCAGAGAAAGGCAAAAGTTAGGTTACAAGACAAAGTTGCCTGCCAGGAAGGAAAAACTCAATTTCATGAAGCACTATTTGAAGAATCAATCTAATTACAAGATGAGTGACTTTACTGGATGGACAGATGCTGAGATTGAAAGGAAATTCTTTGAAACATATGCAAGATTGAATACTCCAATCAGAGAGGACATGACAAGGAAAAAGAAAAGAGAACCAGAAGTTCTTGAATCTGATGTTGCAAAGAAACAAAAGTCTGAAGAAGAAGGGTTAACCAATGAGAAGATCAAGAGCATGATGATGATTGTTCCAGAATCTTCATATATCAAACCTTTAGAAGTAAAACATCCAATCATTGACTGGGAAGTTTTCACTGATGGAAGAATGAAAGGATGGAAGATAGTCAGATTTGGTGATATTTCTGAAAGGTACAAGTTGTTTGAAGATTTACTCAGAGGATTTGACAGAGAATATCTTAATCAACTATGGAGCTTAGTAAAAGAAAGATTCAGAGATAAAGATCCTATTGAAGACAAAGACAAAGAATTATGGGTTCAGTTGAAGAGAATCTATGAACCTGATAGTGGAGAGTCAATGTGGAGATTTGAAGCACAAGTTAAAGATGTGTATTGGTATTTGTTTGAATCGTGTGGAGTACATAGAGTTTCTACTCCAGATGGGATAGAAATCTATATGTTGGTGGAAAAGGACTATCCACTCAGATCATTTGTGTTAATGGCTATGGTACGAGGAAGACTCAAGGTTGAAGAAGACTCTGAGATGGCAGACTTGTTAGTTACAAAGATTTTCAACCTTGCAGAGCAAAGAAAAGTCAAAGACTAAAGTGACTGATGTGATAGATGTTTGAAAGAATTTTCCACATTGAGAAGAAGAAGCTTAATTTGAAGAAACTTAGTGATTTGGATAGAAATCATAAGTTTAGGGGAGGATTGTTAGGAAATTAAGCTATAGCAGTTAATACGGTTGAAAAGAAAGTTAGTACTGCTGATGAGTTTTGAAGACAAAGAGCAGTTCGTACTGTTTATATGAAGAAGTTAGTACGGTTTAAGTTTTTGTAAGATAATTATAGAAAAGATATTGTGTATATCTTGTACGATTAGGTTGATAGTTATCTTGTAAAGGAATCATTAGTCTATAAAAGGATTGCCTAGGTTAATGTTTTGGTACGTATTGTTTTGTTAAGATTCAAGGTTGTAAACCCTAGTGATAGGAGATCACTCGTATTATTCATTAATAATATTGAATCGTTGAAGTTGAAGTATATTGTGCTCATTGTTCATTCATTTTTGATTCGTTAATACGAAACACAAACAAACAAATCTTCAAAGTGCTAGCTAGTAAATTCCGCATGCTGGACTAGACATCATTCAAAGTATACATCTAACACAAGGAGTGTGTGTAGATCCGGTCAGTTGTTGATTTTGAGTGGGTGCAGCGGAACGTTGGTGAGATGCATTTGTCGAAGCGCCACCATAGTATTCATCATACATAAACTCAAAGAAATTATCCAGTTCTTGAGTTGCGGTTTGTTCTTTATGAATTGATTGAGCTCCTTGAGGTGCGAGTCCCGAACTGATATGTCCGAAAGTCATCGGGTTAAGCGCGGGTTCTAGAGCGAGTCTCTCAGAAGCCATTTGTGAAATTTCATCAAACTTCACATTCATCGTCTCCATGATCTTTTTCGTTATCCTGTTATACACCCTGAAGGCCCTCGAGTTTTTCGAATAACCAATGAAGATTCCAATATCGCCCTTAGCTTTCAACTTCCCCAGATCTTCTCTGTCATTTGTTGGATAACACAAAGCACCAAATACATGTAGGTAAGAGATATCGGGTTTTCTGTTGTTGACTAGTTCATATGGGGTTTTTTTGAATCTTGGATGGATTAGGGATCGGTTTTGAGTAAAACAAGCAGTGGAGACAGCATGTGCCCATAAGAATAACAGTGCACAGGAATAAATCAGCATTGTGCGAGCAGCTTCCACAAGAGTTCTGTTTCTTCTTTCAACTACCCCATTCTGCTGTGGAGTTCTGACAGCTGATGTCTGGTGAGTAATACCAGTTTCTTCAAAGTATGTTCTTAACTCCTGATTGGTGAATTCCGTGCCATTGTCCGTTCTTACAATCCTAACTGGAGCTTGAAGTAGAACTTGAATACGCTTCAGAAAGGTGATGATGATGCCTGGTGCTTCGTCTTTTGACCTCAAAAACTTTACCCATGTATATCTTGAATAGTCATCAACAATTACAAGAATATACTTCTTCCCATTTATGCTTTGAACTCTCATTGGGCCACATAAGTCCATATGCAACAAATGCAACCTATCTACAGAACTAGGTACGGGTTTAGGTTTATATGTTGCCCTTTTGCTTTTGCCTTGCTCACAGGATGGACATAAGTGTTCTTTGGTGTATTTGAACTTTGGGAGACCGGTGACGATGTTGTCTTTGGCAAGCTTGTTGATCGTGTCAAAGTTAAGATGGGACAAACGTCTATGCCACAACCAGGATTTTGTTTCGCCTGCCCTGGTCATGAGACAAATTGGTGATGAAGATGCCATTTGGTTTATGTCAATAGCATAGAGATTGGTGCCACGATTCCCAATTAAGAGATCATTTCCAACCAAATTCCTAACAAAGCAAGTGTTTCTCCTAAATGCAACCTCTAAATCAGCATCACAAAACTGCCCGACTGAGAACAGATTGTGTCCCAACCCTTCGACATAGTAAACCCGAGTGATCAAGTAGTTTCCAAACCGAAGATCTCCATAACCCAGAATAGCTGCAACATGATCATTCCCAAACTGTACAGTCCCCATGAACTGCCATACAAAGTTGATCAGCAGCTTGAGATTCCCGGTCATGTGCTTGGAGCAACCCGAGTCGACGATCCAAAGACAAATTTCAATGACCTGCGAAGAATAGATGATGTTGTATATGGAAACCGTTTAACATTTGGTTCCAGGGGGTTAGATGTAACAGGTGAATTACACTTAGAGATGGTTTCCATTGTTGCATTGGGAACTATTTCTAATGTGTCATTCTTAAGTGTAAACATTCTACCCGTTGGTCTCCATGCACAAAACTTAAGGTGATCCTTAGGCAATAGGCTACTAGTGGTTTTCCTAGCTTTTGCAATAAGTCTTCGAATATATCTAGACTTAGCCTTAGTTACTAAAGGAACCTTTTTCTGTTCAGGCATATCATTCACAGTATCATAAACAATATCATCACAAGCATTTACAGACAAAGATTTCTTGTGCATTAAACAAACAGAGTCATTACATGCATTCAAAACACTGGTATTAACATTACATCCAGATGATATATGTTTCTTATTTGAAAGCTTTAAATTCCTAGGGTGTTCTTCTACTTTCTTGCATGCACTCTTAGAAACAGGCGAGACACTAGTTTTCTTGTTAATGCTCCTAGACTGTCTTCTGCTCCTAGAGTTGCTTTCTAATCCTGTAGAAGGTAAGGCGTCATTAGAATTTATGTTGTTGTCCTGAGATGTTGTTGTAGCATTCCTAGACTCGTTTGGATTATCCTTTTTACTTATGTCTATCGCCCTATATGTTTTAGATGTAGAGGCAGACGCAGTAGAGGGACTAATCCTATAAAGGCCAGGCGCTATTACATTTGATGTTTCGACAACAGCTTTCCCTTTATGTTTCTCATTAGGCAAGGGGGTTGATGGTGCTATACCCGTAGTTTCCTCACCCTTCCCTTTTTGACTTTCAAGCTGAGATTTCAAAAGATCAATTTGTTTTTGCATGTTGTGGTAGGAAAGCTCATACGACAATTTGTCATACTTGCATTCTTCCTTTTTCTGATCAAGTTGTTTAAAATATGTGACATTTTGTTTTTCAATTTTGGCAAATGCCTTTTCATATTTTACAACAATTTCAGAAGTCTCAGCCCGAAGTCTTTCATCATCCTCAACATAATATGTTTGGTAAATAATAGATATAATGTCAGTCGATAGAGCTTCGAAGGTGAGAGAGTCATTATGTTGTTCCAAAACCTTTATGCGTTCCAAGTATTCATTAGCCTCCTTCACTAAGGATTTGTGGTCCTTAACGAATTCTGCTGATTCTTTCAAAAGATTATGTTCCACATTTTGAACCACCGCATAGATATCTGCAATATGAGGATTAATTTCCTCTTCAAAAATCTTTTTCAGTTCAGAATTAACACTTGAAAACCATTCCATTTATTGATTGTTTGTTTTGGATTCCACAATGCGTTGAAGTGTTTCAATTCTCTGTTTAAGATCAACCAAATATAGTCTAGCTGCACTTGTATCATAAGTGTTTTTAGATGCCATTTGTTCGATGTTAGGCAGATGTTTTGAAACAAATTTTCGTTTTGCGACAACCACTGGTTTTTTGAAAAACAGTGGTGACTCTTTTTGAACTAGATGAACCCCAGAAAGTTTGTTAAGTTCATTATAGTCAATGGGTTTTATTTCTTTGTTCAATTGTCGCATTTTGTTTCTACTCTCTTCGGAAAGCAAAATCGTTTCACAAGAATCATAACCCGCGGGAGGGTCATGGATATCATTTATCAGATTACCATTATAAAGCACAGAATTTCTGAGCTTTCTTGAGATTATAAGGGTTTTCACAACCGATAGCCATTTTCTTTATTGTATGTAAAATCGGGTTTGGATCGTTGATTAACAAATGAATTGTTTGTGTAGAATGACCCGTTTTTACAAGTAAATCTTCCAACTTTGCAATGGTTTCCTTTTTGTTAGTGATCTCTTTAAGAAGATCCTTTTCACGTTTAGAAAACCTTTCATTCAACTCATTCTTTTCTTTTTCAAGATTAGAACAAGTTGATTTTTGTTTAGAAAGCTGGTTGGTTAATTCAGAAATTTCCTTGTTTAGAGATTTAATTTGCACATTCAAATTAACATCTAAGGTGTCAAATTTGATTTGTAAATGTTTTTCTCTTAACTCAGAATTCCTTAAACTAACCTCAAGTTCTAACTGTCGTTTGTTATTAAAATCATAAGCTCTTGCATTATCCTTATAACTCTCAAGCTCAGTGGTTAATTTTGAATTCGCGGCCTTAACATCGCGATTGATCTTTTTGACCTTTTCAATTTCAATACTACAATTTTGTAATAATGATTCAAACAAAGCACGTATTTCCTCAGCATTCTCAGTAAGCTGTGACTCGAAGTCTCCATTAGAATCCATGTCTGGAGTTACCAAATTAGTATTGCTACAACTTGGTTCATCCATGTATGTATCGTAAATGAGATTAGGAGTCGCAGGATGCTGTTCATTTTGAGGTGACATATCAAACATTTCATTATTGTGACATGTAGCATATGGTTGTACCTCAGAAACCGCATTGGCGTCAAAAGCAGGAGGTGCTTTCGAATCCGTGTCATACTTAGCCTCCTGGAGATTTGCCATGAAAATGCAGTTTGCATCGATATCTTCAAGATCTTCTGCATCATCCATAAGAGCCATGAAGTCATTCTCTTCAGCACTCAACTGTAACCCAGCCGTTTCCTTCTGAGCCAACAATAATGCTTTCTGCAAGTAAGCTGGATCCCTCTTTTTTGGCTTGTCAGGACAGTTCCTAGCCATGTGACCAATACCCTGACAGTTGAAGCACTTCATCAAATTACCCTGATTCATATTCCCAGCTCCCTGAGCACCAACATTCCCAAACTGATTCCCAGCATTTTAACCCCTTTGATTACCAACAACTGTACCCATCTGATTCCCTGCATACTGACCCATCTTATTACCAACATACTGCCTTGCAGTCTGATTACCCAACTGATATCGAGGAGCATATCCCCCACCTATCTGTCCTTGTTGTCCCATGTTGAAACTCGGCTGTGCAATTTGCTTGTTGCGAGTGTTTGATGAGATTCGTTGATTGTTGTTCGTGGGTGTGGAGCAGCTTCCTTGGAATGCTTTGGTTAGGTAAGCAAAAGCTTGAGTCAAAGCAGCAGTTGACTCATCCTGATCATCTTGATCTGGGTGTTGCGGGTATTGTTGTTGTTGTGGGTAGAACGGTGTTTGTGGAATATGTTGTTGCATGAAGTGTTGGGATGAAGATGAAGATGGTTGTGTATTTACTGTTGCAGGTGTAGGTGTTTGAACAATGAGTGCAAGAGGATCATGTTGTTTTGCTAGTTTCTCTTTTCTGACTTCATTTGCCTCTGCTTGGTTTTGTTTTAAAAAGTCATAGAGCTGATCATAGTTTACCTCGTGAAGGTTCTTTGTTTGGTTGACAATAGTGACATATCGTCCCCATTCCTCTGGTAGGTTGTTAAGGAACTTGATATTTTGAACAATTTGAGTTGGTGTCAACTTGTTTCTGATCAACTCTTTCATAAGAGTGCAAAACCTTGTATAGTAAGATTCAATGGGTTCAACTGGAGTGGATGTGAACTTCTCCCATTCAGTTAGAAGCTTATTCTCTATGTCTTGTTTACCAATTTCGGTGCCATGACAGAGCCGTCTAACTCGTTCCCATATATCATAGGCAGTTTCACAACTATCTACAGCACAAAATATGTGTTGTGGTAAACCGAGTTGGATTAAGTGCATTGCCAAGTCATCAACTTCAATTTGCTTCCAATCTTCTGGTGTATATTCCGATTCCTCTTGGATTCGGTATGTTGCTTCGATGGGAGGTGTTGCATCTGAATTTCCAGCTGTTACTACAATCTTACGAGGCTTGAATGGACCTTTCTCAATGGATTTAATCAAGAGTCTACCTTGTCCATTAGGCTTGGTTCTCATATATCAAAGCATACGACTCGTCCATGGAAGATAACCACCTTTTTCTAACATTGGAGGTTGGTTTTCTGCACCGGCGGCATGAATGACTTGTTGCGTAGTCATTTTTGAAATTTTGTATGATAAAGTGGATTGATGATCGTTTCAACAAAATAGGAGATGTTGTTGTTGAAGGTTACTCTTGGTTGTTGTTGTGAAGCCTTGGTTTGTTGTTGATGATTGTTGAAGTTGTAATTTAGATAAACGAAACAAATTAAATAAAGTTACGAAATTTGATTAGAGTATAATTAAGACAAAGTCAAAAGTTTACAAATTCGACAAAGGTTATGTAAATTATAATTTAGATAAAATGACAATTTCTATAGAAATTTCTATTTGACCAAAATTTATGCAAATTATGGCAAAAATGTCAATTTAGATAGAAATATATCTAATTTATATAAATTGGTAATTTATATAAAAATCTAACACTCTTATACAAGAGGGTAGATATTCGATTGTCGAAATATTTTACACACTTATACAAGCACGAAAATACCGAGTTCACTTTTAAGTTGACGAAATTACGTTCGAATCAAATCCTTAAAAGTTATTTAACTTTGAAATTGTTTCACACAAGTACGAGGGCCAAAACTGTCAATTCCGAAAGTTCTCAAAAGCTGCTGGAAATGAGAAGGACTAAATCTGTCAAATCTGAAAACTAGCCTTGTCCGATATCGCAATTGCTTAGTCGTCCGGTATCTGAATTGGGAAAAGATCTCGGATAAAACTGAGCTTTGCTGAATTGCGATAGAAGCTGTGAATTGCGATAAAAGTCAAAACTTAGATTGCGATAACTTCCAATTTTTGATTTGCGATAGAGTCAGCTTCTGAATTGCGATAGCAATAGCCAATTACGATACTTATCACAATCTTATACAAGATTGCGAAAACTTTAGGCAAATTAAGATAGATGGCTGACTTTCTGAATTTCGATAAACAGCAGTTCACCTACTTCTTGTCCTTTAGTCACTAGCCCATGCTATTCCACTGCCATGCCCATGCAACTTGTAAGACTTACTTTCACCAACTTCTACCAACTTTGACTAACTATTACCAACTCCAATCAATCAATCTTTAGCAAAGATTACACGCAAAAAACAAAGAACAATAATTATCAAAAACAAATCTTGCTAAATCCTTTGTATCTTTTGTTAACAACTTAGAACAACGAAGATCCAACTTTTAAAACCCAAGATTCGAGTGATAAAGTAGAAAATCTTCACAACCCAACTCGTTAAATCACAAACAGACGCAACCTTTAACCTTGAATGTCACGTATGATTCCACAAAAAAAAACACAAGATTCACGT
Source organism: Artemisia tridentata subsp. tridentata (assembly GCA_021014915.2). Classification (NCBI taxonomy): domain Eukaryota; kingdom Viridiplantae; phylum Streptophyta; class Magnoliopsida; order Asterales; family Asteraceae; genus Artemisia; species Artemisia tridentata. The sequence goes on along the minus strand of CP139501.1, from coordinate 223,128,119 downwards.
TTCTATGAAACACAAGAACGCGACTTTGGAGCACTTAAGAACATAAAACGAACAAACACAACCTTTTGGCCTTTATATTGCGTATGATTCGAAGAGGGAAAACACAAAATGTAACTTTTCTAATGAAAGAAAAATAACAGTGGGTGTTTTAACGATCGAATCCATCACAAAATAAAGTCCTACCTTGTTGATTGGCTCGTTGATACCACTTGTAGAGATCGAACTACCTTTCTTTATCACACAAACACACGACAACACAATGATGAAACTCGCAAGATCTTATAGAACAAGAGAAGATGTATGTGGATCGTATGCTATAAAATGTTGGTCGAATGATTATAGCTTGAAGGATATAATACAAGGACTCAATGAAGCACACACACACACACACACACTCTCTTGATACAATAATGAGGCACCTCTTAGAGAATGAGAGAGTATGTGTGTTAAATATAGCGACACAACCAAACCAAAAGGCTTTGGTGGGCTTTTACTTGGACTTTGTGTGGGCTAGTGTAGGTACTACACATATACATTAAATCTTAAACACAAATCTAATACCACTAGCCCACTAAACATACTACATATTACACATGACACTTAAGTTCCTTAAACAAATGACCATCACTTTCACAATTAAATAAATTAATTGCTAACAAGATCAGAACAAGTTGATTTTTGTTTAGAAATGTGGTTTTTCAAACCAGAAATTTTCACGTTTAAGGATTTGATTTTCATGTGTGAATTAACATTAAGTGTGTCAAACTTGATTTGCAATTATTTTTCTCTTGAAACGGAATTTTGATAACCAGTTTCTAATTCTGACTGTCGTTTTTTATGAAACTCAAAAGGTTTTTCGTTTTCCTTATACCTCTCAAGCTCAGGGGCCATTTTTTCATTCGCGGCCTTAACATCGCGATTGACCTTTTTCACTTTCTCAATCTCAATGCTACAATTATTCAGTAATGATTCAAAGAAAGCACGGGTTTCCTCATCATTAGCACCATTCTGTGCAACTTGAACTCCATTAGGATCCATATCTGGAGTTTCATAGTTAATATTGCGATTAACTTGCTCCCCCCACATATGTGTCATAATTAGGTTCGGGAGGCACAAAATGTGGCTTTTCATGAGCAAACGGATTAGCATCATTACTATAATTCTGTGTCATAAGTAGAAGGAATATCAGAATCACTGCTTGATGTTGTTTCTTGCTTATTAGCCATAAAGTTGCAGTTTCCATTGAGATCTACTGCATTCTCATTAACACTTGTTGTAACCATGAAGTCATATTCCTTAGCAGTCAACAGTATTCCCGACTCTTCTTTATTGGCTAGCATCAACATGTACTGGATCTTTTGTGTCTTTGTCATTGCATTGACATTGTAATCTTTACCAATATCACTACTGTGAATTTCAGATGTAGGTTTTTGAATCGTAGTCATAAAACAATCATTCCCATTTTGAATAACCACATTCTGATTCACAATCTGGTCCATTTGGTTTCCAGCATACTGCCCTGCATATTGCATCTGATTCCCCATCTGTATACCCGTAGCATTTTCAGGTGCATCTGACTTAGACTCAAACAATGCTTCAGCACTTCATTCCATTTCTGAAAACTGCCTTTGCTTCATATGCTCATCGAATGTAATAGGAAATCTCAGGTCAAGTGATTTTAAGTGCTTTGAAAGCTCATTTTCTTCTACTTCATGTTCATCATCAGTCAACGGCTTCCCAGTCTCAGTCTCAGTCTCAGTCTCAGTCACCATCTTCTCAGTCTTAGGATACGGAGCAAAGAATTGAACAAGAGGGTCCATATCCATTGATGAAAAGAAATTTTTGAGAAAAGACATTGTGAACGTGTGAAATGAATACAGATCTTGTAGAAGATAAATAAGTTATTTTTTTTGTTTTCGAAATGAGTTAATCAATAACTAGCACGGTAGTCGTATCAAACGATCCCGAAAATTTTCACCCAAAATTAAAATTAATATCGAATACTTGAAGCTCAATCAAAATCGTGATCCAAAATTATACTCCAAAAAAATATCTAGCCAAATTTTAGTCCAACTAAAATGATATACCACTACAAAAAGAATTTCGGACCATATAAAACCCAATCAGAATCTAGTAGCAAAATTCGTCCCTTTTAGTTTTATCAGCTCAATCACAAATCTGTTAATAACTTGAAGCCCAACACCAACTCGTCTGGTCCAATTTCCAGCCCAATTAACATAGTAACCCAAACCATAAATAACCACTATATAAGACTAACTAATCTTCTCACACAATCCTAACAATCCATAACCCTAAACTTTTCAAACGCAGCCACAAAATTCTTTCTATCCTCTCTTTGATAAAAAACGCAGATCTATATATATATAAATATAAACTAAAACCTTTTATCCTTAAATCTTCACACCAACCAAATAAACTTAGACACTTTTTGTTCTTTAATCCAAAAAACCTTTGATACACATCGTTTCTTGTTGTTTATATGAACAACAAACCTCAGATTCTCACTTTGAAAGTTTCGACTGCAAGATCATGTTAAAGATCTCAGATAGGTTGTGTTTGTTTTTCGTTTTTGTTACTAAACTGAAAGAAAGGAATGATGAAACAAATTTGTTTTGTTATTTCTTTTATTTTTCGGATATTAAACAAGAAGTTAAGCTTCTTAAAAGATCTATGATGAATAATCTCTTGTGGTTGTGTTCTTTGAACTAATCTTGGGTAAAAAGAGAAATCTGAGATCTATGTTATTTTTATTTTCGTTACTTGTTTAAGATTAGGATGTAGATTTGTGAGTTGGGGTTGTGTCAAGAGTTTATGTTAATGTTGTATGTCTCGTTGTAGTTTGATGTCGTTTGTTGGAGACGGGACAGGGATGGGGTTTGTTGTTCTTGTGTTTGGTATAGAGATTAGAAGATGTTGTTGATGTTTGTTTAAGGTAGATGTTTGAAACTGATGTTGTTTTTGATTTGGATCTGAGTTTGGTCTCGTCACTTCTTCTTCTTAGTTCCCTTTTTTTTTTTTTTTTTTTTTTTTTTTTTTTTTTTTTTTTTTTTTTTTTTTGGTTATGAATCTGGTCTCGTCCTTTTTGATTTTTGACTGTTGACTTTTGTTGACTTTTTGACGAGTGATTCCTTACTCGAAGAAAAGTTTATAATTCCTTACTCGAAGAAAAGTCTATAATTCCTTACTCGAAGAAAAGCCTATAATTGAAAGTTTATCTGATTTCCTTACTCGAAGAAAGTTTATTTGATTTCCTTACTCGAAGGATTTTGGAAATTTTTGAAAAGGTAGTCCCTTACTCGAAAGATAATACATAGGAAGGTCGGATTTCCTAACTCAGAAAGTGTAAACAGATCTTGTTACTCAAAAACAAAGAACCTTACTCGAAGAAGTCTTCTAACTCGAAGAATTGCAACACTTACTCGAAGATCTTCAATCTTACTCGAAAATCTTTAAGCTTACTTGAAAAAGTTTAAAGGCTTACTCGAAAAATTTAAGGCTTACTCGAAGAAAACGAAAATAAATGCAGATTTACTACTTAAAAACCCATTTTTATCCAAACTTTTTATCAAAACTCACTTAAAAGTAGCAGATCTACTATAAAAATCCAAACTTTAATGTTTTAAACCTCAAAATAAACAAAAAAGAAGCTACTGTTTGGACTAAATAACCTCGAGATAAGCAGAAACAGTAATGACACTATATTTGACTAATAAAGCACTTCTAAATCATCTTGGCTCGTGATACCAATTGTAGGACTCAAACATACCATATCATTTCACACATAAAAGATTATAGAAGAGATTAGGTAGAGAGAGATGGTAACTTCTAGAGAGAGAAAGAAAAGATAAGATATTTGATTAAGATAAGATGGAGAGAATACAATGAGAAGAACCTAGAATACCCTAAAGAAGCACCTCCACCCTTATGAGGTAGAAGGCTTCTTTTATAGTGTAAGAGCCTTCACATGGTTTACCTCATGGGGCGATGTGGGATGGAATACTAAAATACATTGTAATATAAACGGACTAGCTTATCGGACTAACTATTATACGTTGCATTATTACAAGACTTAATCACTCGAGAATGATCGTCACTTCTATTCCTAACACGTATGGAACTAAAGATCGATGATATGGCCAGTGCTATCAAGACAAATGGCGTATACGGCCCAATAGGTATACGTCGTACCACTAGAGCATTACTCCAATGGGTGGAGCTCTCGTGCTTGAGTCAATAGACCCGGGTTCGAGTCTCATCCTTGACATTTGCTTCAGATAGGTACCCGCCTCCGCAAAACCTATGGGCACACTGGAGAGACTTTGTGGAATAAGAGATCAAGGTTCGAGTCTCGGCTCGTCTCACTCCAGGTGGTGCTCCTCTGAGCCAGGAGAGTTTCCGGAGCTATTCCTTGTGGGGTGGACAATGGCTGGTGCCAAAAGGCAACCGGGATCAGGGTGTCCCCGCCAATCTACACCTTTTATGGAATAGGTATACGTTGTACGAAATTACGGGCTTGAGCCATTTTGAGCATAAATACCCCAACCTATCACACTTTAGGTCACGCTTTCATTCTCAAGTTCCGTATGACGAATCTCAGAGGCTGCAACCCGAATTCCATGGCCAGAAACATCAGAAGATTAAATAATTACACATCATAAACATTGTTTATTTTCGGTTTGATCATTATATCTTTCATTAATCTTTCAAAACCGATTTATCTTTGCTTATTATTTGTAATAGAAGGCTAAGCCTTTAGTGCTTGCCTTGTTATGACTCTTTTCTATTTAATCACATGATTGTTACGTTTATTTTGGCTGTATTGTGGATGATTTATATGGCTTTGCATAGACTTATGTATTTGCATAGACCATGGCTATGTGTTGATAGTAATTATTAGTAGGTGACCTTTGAAATCTAATTACTTGATCATATAAGATACCTGGCAATTAACCCTTAGTGGCTAGGACCATGACTATTGGCTTAGCGGCATTAAAAGTGGTAGATAATAGGATTTAAGATTTAATGAGAGTTTACATAGTAATTAAGTGTCTGGCGAACACATAGAACATTGTCATATAGATCAGTTGAGGTACTTAATGCTCGGACGATAGATAGCCCACGACCATGACCATTGGCTTGGGAATTTATAACAAGATGTTATAGTTGACTTCTACCTTGGAGGAGAACCGAACACCTTCCTCTTTATCACACAACTCGACGCAAGAACAAGGATGATGACTCACAAACACAAGTTAAGAACAAGAGAAGTAGTGTGGATCTTATGTTAAAACTTTGTCGAATGTTTATTAGCTTGAGAAGATAATAATACAAATGACTTGAGGGAAAAACACACACACTCTCTCTTTACAAATGATGAGACACACTTAGAGAATGAGGAGTGTGTGTGGTTTTGTTGTGACTGCCAACCGAATGGGCTTGGAAGGCTTTTACATTGGACCTAAAGTGGGCTAAGAATATGTATTACACTTATACATATTGAACACAAACTAGACTAATACTTCTAGCCCACATTTAAACAACATATTATACATAACACTTTGATTCTAAATGTCAAATGACCATCACTTCCTAAATAGCATAAATTCAATGCTAACAATCTCCCCCTAAGGGATGGTCATTTCAATGATGCTCCCGTGATTGGTCTTTTGCCTTCAATGTCTAGAACTTTGTGTGTCAATGTATAATATTCTTCATTCAATGTTCCTTTATGAACTGTGATCTTCATAGAATTATCTTTTGGTCTTTCTTGCATTGATCTACATCTTCTGTCCAGATACGTCGTCGATGTAGATGATGATGGTGGATGGACTTTCTTCGGTACCTGCATAAGACATTTAGCAATAAATCATCCTGCGGCCATCATGTCGTGAGGCAAGATCCTTAGATCTCATTAAGACTCATACAACTTGTATCCTTTTGTGTGAACACAAGTGTATTGCATAGGAAGTGTTCCTAAGAGATCTTTGATGAATCTCATGACTCTAGACTCAATAATGTGCATTTTGGTTTTAGTCGTCGGAGGCATGGAGCAGAGTGCCACCTTTTCAATATCAACACATCTCGGAGTGAGAGGTCGATAGATGATGAAGTGTTCTCAGTGAGAAATGAAACAAATATCTTTTAAGAGATATCTGAGTGGATAGGAGGGGTGGTGCAATGCGTCACTGGGTCCATGACGTCTTGTCTTCAATACCAGTATCACCTTAGTGAGTACCGATAGCAGATGTATTGACCCGGTTTCTGACCTAAGTTTTCATGGAGGGCTATTTCTTTTCACCCTTACAAAAACTTTTCTTTTTCATTCTTCAACCCCTTCTTTCTCCTTTCTCATTATACTCTTTTTTTTTTCAATCATACCTAAGGACTTCTAATTCAAAGCTATTGGAATTGTCCTTGGGTAGATCCCTCCGGTTCTGGCGGATCGTTGGACATAACCTAACCATAATCACCTTATTACACCATGATTATCCTAGATTATTTGTCACATGCCATTAAACCTTGTGAAAATCTCTCAACGTGTTTATGAGAAAACACATTTTGTTAACACATTGAGAGTTTTTCATTTTTGAAACACTCCCCCTTCACATGTGCTCATGCATTTTTGACATAGATTGCACATGTCGGGTAGAGTTCGCACATTTGAAATGATCGATTTTCAATGAACATGACCTTCGCGAGACACACTTACATCACTAGTTACACTAGCTTGAAATTATTACCCGTCCCGGTCATATTCAATGATCATCTCTTGAATTGGTACATTCTACTCAGACAAGTCTTTTGCGAGACACGCTTACATCACTGGTAAACCAGCTTGAAATTATTACCCGTCCCGGACTAGTCTTTTCGATAACGGACATTTAGTTTCGTCAATTCGAGGGTTCAAATGAGTCTTTTTGAAGAACTCGTTTGAGATTCAAATCACAAAACTTTTTGATCACATTTTATTCACGTCTTTTCCCCCTTATATTTAATAAACACTTAATCTCCCCCTCAAAAATAGCATGAAGTGGTATTTTTGAAAACAGTTGATTAAAATGAAACTTTTTGTGGAGAGATGGACTGATTTTAGCATGAAAAATGGAACATTTTTCTTTTTATACTCCCCCTTAATCAGAGCATTTTATTAAACAATTAAGTTTAAAAGCATTTAGTGGACTTAGAGGGAGTCATTGTGAGCACAAAATTTATAGAAAGACTTTTAAAAATCTTTTTGAAACAATTTTGATTAAGTGCTCACTGGTTTAGCTTTTTGCCATTAACATTGCGAGTTCTGATCGGAAATAATCAGAAGTCATTCAATGTAGCCTTTAGTATGAAATCTTTTCGAGTTGGAGTACTCGGGCCATGAAAAAAGATTTCACAATAAAGCACGGGTTCCATACTTAAATGTACGAAAGCCATAATGAAGAAAAATTTGAGAAATGACATGTTTTTAGAAAAACATAAAAAAGAACTCTCTCTCAAGCATCTGTACATGCCCGTATCATTGTTGAATGACATTTTTAGATACGTACATAATATCGATTATACGAGAGACATGTCGTGAGAAGAATATTTTTGGCTTTTGAGTTTTATATTTTTTTATGTTTTTTTTGAAATTTTCTGTATTTACAGTATTAATTTTAAAAAGTATATATTTACAAAAATATTTACATGCGAAGCTTTTTGATATAAATCAAGAAGATTCGAGAAGACTTTCTAACTCTTCGGGAGTTAGGCTTCGCATTCCAATTCGACGAACTAAATTTTCAAACCGCTCTTTTGGGAGGGCCTTAGTAAATTGATCGGCGAGTTGATATTCAGTCTTCACGAAAAACAATTCAACAGTACCCTCTTCAACGTGCTCTTTTATGAAGTGATAGCGGACTCTAATATGCTTGGTCTTCGATTGTTGCACTGGGTTGCACGAGATGGTTATGGCACTTTTCGAGTCGCAATACAAAGGTATGCGGTTGAAAGAGAAACCATAATTTGTGAGTTGTGTCCTCATCCATAGAACTTGGGTACAACACGCAGATAGAGACACATACTCGGCTTCTGCTATTGATAAAGCAGTGCAGTCTTGTTTCCTTGAGGACCAGCCTACTAGCTTTCCTCCCAGAAATTGCGCTCCGCCTGACGTACTTTTCGCTGTAACTTGGCACCCGGCATGGTCTGCATCTGAAAATGCTATTAGCGTAAATTCTGAATCCTTCAGATACCAAAGACCCATGTTAATGGTTCTTCGAAGGTATCGAAAGATCCGTTTAACCTCTTGGAGGTGAAGTTCGGTAGGCCTTGCCTGAAACCGTGCAAGTAAGCAAACAGCAAAATGAATATCTGGTCGGCTTGCAGTTAAGTACATGAGAGAACCAATCATGCTCCGATATTTCTTCGGATCCATGGGTTTCCCATATAGGTCAGCGCCAATTTTTGGTGAAGTGACCATTGGAGTACCAACAGAGTCACAATTGTCCATTTCATGTTTTTTCAAAATCTCAATTGTATATTTAGCCTGATTTAGAAAAATAACACGTGGGGATTGATGAATTTGTAAGCCTAAAAAGAATTTTAATTCACCCATCATGGACATTTCAAATTTGCTTTTCATGAGATTTTCAAAATGTTTTGAATGTGTCGGATTAGTGGACCCAAATATTATGTCGTCCACATAAATCTGAACAATCAAAATATCATTTTTGTATTTTCTTGTAAACAAGGTTGGATCAATTGTTCCTTTGGTGAAATTATTTGACAACAAGAAAGATGATAACTCGTTATACCACGCCCGTGGGGCTTGTTTCAAACCATAGATTGCTTTCTTTAGCTTGTAGACGTATTACGGATGATCTTTGTCAACGAAACCGTCTGGCTGACTCACGTACACTTCTTCCTTCAGAGTTTCATTCAAGAATGTCGTCTTGATGTCCATCTGATAAACTATGATGTTCTTGTGAGCCGCATAAGCTAAGAAAATCCTGACTGCTTCAAGCCTTGCAACTGGTGCGGATGACTCTTCAAAATCTATCCCTTTTTCTTGTCTGTATCCCTTTGCCACCAGACGAGCTTTGTTGCGAATTACAGTCATTTCTTCATCCTTTTTGTTTTTCCATAACCATTTAAGATCAATGACTAGTTTGTCAATTGGTCTTGGAACCAAATCCCAGGTGTCATGGATTTGAAATTGAAGAAGTTCATCCTGCATCGCTTCAATCCAGGCATTATCTGCCATTGCTTCCCGAATGTTCTTAGGTTCTATGAGACTGACTGAGCAGACATAGATGCACATGTCGCAATCGGTGTTTAGCTGTTTTCTCGTCTGAATTGGTCTTGAGGGTTCACTAATAACCTGTTCTATCGGATGGTCTTTTGTCCACTGTAGTGTTGAAGGGTACCTTGGACTGAATGACTGCATGTTAGACGGTTCATGTAATCTGGAAGATGATTCAGCAGATTCCGTTCCAAACGGGTTTTCAAAGACTTCTTCGTCTAACACAGCATTATTTTGTTCTTGCTCATCAATTCTTGGTAGAACGATTTCAATCACTGGAGATGGTCGAGTAAATTTAGATGATGTTCATGTTGAGGGAGTTGGTGCGCCAGCTTTGAATGTTGTGGATGCATCTGGATTTGGTGGAGGTGGTGGTGGTTGTTGATGTTGAGTGGGTGCAGCGGAATGTTGGTTAGATGCATTTTTCGAAGCGCCACCATAGTATTCATCAAACATAAACTCGAAAAAATTATCCAGTTCTTGAGTTGTGGGTTGTTCGTCATGAATTGATTGAGCTCCTTGAGGTGCGAGTCCCGAACTGATATGTCCGAAAGTCATCAGGTTAAGCGCGGGTTCTAGAGCGAGTCTCTCAGAAGCCATTTGTGAAATTTCATCAAACTTCACATTCATTGTCTCCATGATCTTTTTTGTTCTCCTGTTATACACCCTGAATGCCCTCGAGTTTTCAGAATAACCAATGAAGATTCCAATATCACGCTTAGCCTTCAACTTTCCCAAATCTTTTCTATCCTTAGTTGGATAACATAAAGCACCAAATACATGTAGGTAAGAGATATCGGGTTTTCTTTTGTTGACAAGTTCATATGGGGTTTTATTGAATCTTGGATGGATTAGGGATCGGTTTTGAGTAAAACAAGCAGTAGAAACAGCATTAGCCCATAAGAATAATGGTGCACTGGAATAAATCAGCATTGTGCGAGCAGCTTCCACAAGAGTTCTATTTCTTCTTTCAACTACCCCATTCTGCTGTGGAGTGCTAACAGCTGATGTCTGGTGTGTAATACCAGTTTCTTCAAAGAATGTCCTTAACTCCTGATTTACAAATTCCGTGCCATTGTTTGTTCTTACTATCCTAACTGGAGCTTGAAGTAGAACTTGAATACGCTTCAGAAAGGTGATGATGGTGCTTGGTGCTTCGTCTTTTGATCTCAAAAACTTTACCCATATATATCTTGAATAGTCGTCAACAATTACAAGAATATACTTTTTCTCATTTATGCTTTGAACTCTCATTGGGCCACATAAGTCCATATGCAACAAATGCAACCTATCAACCGAACTAGGTACGGGTTTAGGTTTATATGTTGCTCTTTTGCTCTTGCCTTGCTCACAAGATGGACATAGGTGTTCTTTGGTGTATATAAACTTTGGAAGACCGGAGACGATGTTGTCTTTGGCGAGCTTGTTGATCGTGTCAAAGTTCAGATGGGACAAACGTCTATGCCACAACCAGGATTTTGTTTCGCCAGCCCTGGTCATGAGACAAATAGGAGATGAAGAGGCCATTTGGTTTATGTCAATTGCATAGAGATTGGTGCCACGATTCCTAATTAAGAGATCATTCCCCACCAAATTCCTGACAAAACAAGTGTTTCTCCTAAAAGCAACCTCTAAATATGCATCACAAAACTGCCCACTGAGAACAGATTGTGTCCTAACCCTTCGACGTAGTAAACCTGAGTGATCAAGTAATTTCCAAACCGAAGATCTCCATAACCCAGAATAGCTGCAACATGATCATTCCCAAAATGTACAGTCCCCATGAACTGCCACACAAAATTGATCAGCAGCTTCAGATTCCTGGTCATGTGCTTGGAGCAACCCGAGTCGACGATCCAAAGACAAATTTCAATGACCTGCAAAGAACAGATGATTTTGTATATGGAAACCGTTTAACATTAGGTTCCAATGGGTTAGAAGTAACAGGTGTATTACACTTAGAACTGGTTTCCTTAGATGCATTGGGAACAATTTCTAATGTGCCATTCTTGAGTGCAAACTTTCTACCCGTTGGTTTCCATTCACAAAACTTGGTGTGATCCGTAGGTAATAGGCTGCTAGTGTTTTTCCTAGCTTTTGCAATAAGTCTTCAAATATATCTAGACTTAGCCCTAGTTACTGAAGGATTCTTTTTCTGTTCAGGCATATCATTCTTTTTCACATTATTAGAAACATTATCATCACAAGCATTTTTAGACAAAGATTTCTTTTGCATTAAACAGTCAGAATCATTACATGCATTAGAAACAGGATTCTTAACATTACAACTAGATGATACATGTTTCTTCTTGGAAAGCGATAAATTCCTATGGTGTTCTTCTACTTTCTTGCATTCACTCTCAGAAATAGGCGAGACACTAGGTTTCTTGATATTGCTCCTAGACTGTCTTTTGCTCCTAGAGTTGGTTTCTAATCCTGTAGAAGGTAAGGCACACTCATTAGAATTTTTGTTGTTGTCCTGAGATGTTGTTGTAGCATTCCTAGACTCAGTTGGATTATCTTTCTTACTTTTTTCTATCGCCCTATATGTTTTAGATGTAGAGGCAGACGCAGTAGTGGGACTAATTCTATAAAGGCCAGGTGCTATTACATTCGATGTTTCGACAACAGCTTTTGATGCGTGGTTTTGTAACCTTACAACAGGTTTTACCTCTCGAGGGATCTCAAGAGGCTTACAACCCCACCAGGCAGTGTACCTGACCGATGTAGTATAGTGTAGTGGTAAGTACGGGGGATTGATCGTTCTCCACAGGGAATAGTGTTCGTTAGGTATGAAAGGCTACTCTAATTAGGTCTAAGGGTTGAGGAAGATTCTTTTTATGTTTTTATAATTTTTATGAAAGCAAGTAAAATCTCGGTTTTGAAAGAGTGGGCGGAATTAGTTGCTAGTCAACTAACCCAAATAACTACAAATGCAAATAAAGTAAAATAACAAAAATGAAAATGTGGTGAGAAACTTATGTGTAGAGAAATGTGTTTACTTAGATTTCCTTACTCCCTAACTATCTTTTATCGGTTAATTAGTGTGTATTAGTCGCGTGGATGACGGGTGTATTCCTTAATACCAATCGTGGGGTGGCGTACTTACTTCCCCAACTCTACAAGCTCCTACTTCACTCCTATGTCGAGCCGGCTAGGAAGCTCCTAACATGGGATCACTAGAATTCGCTTGTGCATTAAATACAACCATAAAAACCTTTAGTACGCGTTTGGTTCATGTTTCTTAAGACGTTCAAGCAAGTTACCGAATAGGAAGTTAGCCAGTTTTCTTAAGCCTAACATAGATAAACAATCATCCAATACAACTAATAACACACTAACAACCAATAATCAATAGCTAGGTTTCATTAGATCTAAGCAAACACAAGATAAAATTAGCCTAACATGTTAAACAAAAGATAAGAATAAGATAGAATCAAACAACACATAGACATATTGAATGATTAATTGATAACTTATCTTTCAATGTAACATGGAAGATCTCAAGGCAAAAAGCCTTGAAAAAGTAGCTAAAATCGTCTTAGGGTTTTCTCCCAAAATTCCACACACTAAGCTCTCCCTAATGACAAAAAATTAGAAAACTATATATAGACTTCTGCATCTGACGGCGTCACCTTATGGATTGTGACGCCGTCACCTCGCCGCTTCTAGGGTTCCCGGGTGACCTTCTTGACGCCGTCCCTCTTTAGCTCTTCAAAAATCCATTCTGGCTTATCAAGGCTTGACGCCGTCGAACCTTGAACGTGACGCCGTCCCCTTATGATTTAAGCCGTGACGCCCTTGATCAAGTTAAAGCGTGACGCCGTCAGAACTCACATGCTATTTTCACTGGCTCATCATGAGTAAATTTCACGTCCACTTTTTCTTGCCAAAGCATGACGCCGTCCAGAGTGAATTGTGACGCCGTCAAGAGTAACTTTTAGCCGATTTTTGAGACTTTGCCGTTTTCTTCACTTTTATGCTCCAAAAACGTCCAAAATGCCTCCTTTTCCAGATTTCTCCTCAAAAGTACCTAAAATGACAAAAGGAACGATTTAGGGCAATATTTGATCAAATAAATACGATTTAAGGCTTAAATGACCCCTTAAAAGCGGTACACTTTTCGCTTCATCAAATACCCTTACACTTGAGATTTGCTTGTCCTCAAGCAAATGCGCTTTTATTCTAATCAAAATACAAGTTAGGGGTCATTTAATGCAAACATAAAAGTAATTACAACAAATATTCGTTCCACTTCAATCATAATAAGCACGGAGATTACAAACTAGCACCTCACAAGTAGTGTTTAGATACTCACATCTCTCAAGTGTCATCAAAATAAATCTCATAAATGAAAACGGATAATATCTCTCACTACCTGTCATAGCAAATAGATTACCATAGGCTTGGGAAAGGATCGAAAACCTCCTCCACTAGGCGTAAGCACCTAAGATAAACTATCAAAGAGGGCTTTTAAATGGGTTATAACGTTAGGTGTAGGGAAAAGGAAAACACGGTTTTGTTGGATAAAGGATGTTTTACTGGTGGCTAGTTAAAAATCTTGATCAATTACATGTACTATACAATGTTGCTAAGCCAAGACTCGACTCAATCTAAAGCTAAAAACAAAATAACAAAAAAATAAAACAAACATAAAATGAAACGGGATGGTAGTCCGTATGTTTTTTCTATTTTTTTCATTTTCTCATTTTTTTGTGTTTTTCTTGATTTTTTTTTTTTTTTTTTTTTTTTTTTGCATACACTTTTGCCCTACCATCCAAAATAATACATCATAGGGGCATTGCATTCCCCTTACACTTGAACTTTTACATAACTTTACAAATACTAATCTAATGACTCGAATTAAGATAATTGAAAAACTTGGAGTACTTTTAAAACATTTAGCACATATGGGGGTAATAATGTTGTTCTTCCCCATTACTCCATTACACTAGTACTTTACCCATGAGTCCCAATCGTCCCAAAACAATATGTACAAGGATATGACTCGACTTAGCAACCATGTAATCAACTAGATAATTAACTTGGGTTTAAACAAATGTTGTAACAATAATGCACTAAAGATGAGTGCATACAAGGTAGGCTAAGGCGATTTGGGTGTACATTTAAGTGGGGTGTAACAAATTCTTCCTTTAAGTAAAATGCTTAAAGGTCGAAACGAAAAGATAGGCTCTGAGGGGTGTACTAGGGGTATCGTGTACTAAAAATGAGTACAACGCAAAGGGTGTGGGAGAATTACTTGACCAATGTAGCCAATGTAATTATAACAAAAACACAGGTGTAAAAACAATGGGTTAATCCTAATGCCTCTTATCATGTAGTAAATCTAACTACACGAATGTAGTCTCACTTGTGGCCTCGGAATGGTCCTAACGCAAGTTCTAGAATCTAAGTGCTACCGGTACACACATCATAGCATAAATGCTTTTCCTACCAATTCTAGGGGTGAACCTCACATATTTGGGGTGGAAAATTTTTTAGTGGTACGGTTTTTTGTGCTAGTCATATAACTCCTATCCGTGAGACGCTCATTAAGATCAAAGTTTCACTCCTATATGTTGTAAAAAATTTTAAATTTGGCACTAAAATTACCCTAACAGGTTTTTCTCTCAGTTTTATTACACATCTACTATTAAACAAACAAAAATCAAGCGCAATGGCATTCTCTAAAATCGTACTTTTACCCCCTTACACTTAAGATGAACATTGTCCCCAATGTTCAAATTACAAGATGTAAAAGAATAAAGTAAAAGAATGAAATCAAATACTCCCCTGATTCGCTCGGTGGATAGTGAAATTACACGGTTAGATCTTCCTCCAAGGTAATGTTGAAGCTCCATGACTAATGCATCGCCACAAGCTTGATTCAAAACATTTCCTTGTCCAAAATAACCTGTTAAACCTGAGAAAACAAACACGAAAACCTGCATAACATCGGCGGGAAAAATCTATATATAAGGATATAATGCTTGTGGAATGATAACTTTGCAGATTCCTGGAGATTATAAGTTGGAGATTTTAATAAAAACTTTTTATGAAAACAAAACTTTCAAAAATTTCTGAAAATTAAATCTGACGCCGTCAGGTTATAAACCTTGACGCCGTCAGAAATGACCTGACAAAAATTTTCATTTTAAGTTTCCGGAAAATTTCTGGAAAAACCTTTACCTTACTTCCTGGAAATCCTGCAAAACATCATTATGATTCGATACAAGCATTTGACTCAAACACACACTAATATGTATGTTCATTTATTATTATTACGATTCATGTTCATTTGTGTTCTAATAAACCGATTTAGATTTCCCTTACACTTAACTTTTGCAAAATACCTTTATATGTAGTTAAGACGAAGTTAAAAACAACATAAAGCATTTTCACAAATTACTTTTGAACATGAATCAATACTAATAAAAATTAAACACACATACGGAAAATAAAATCAAACAAACAAATAAATAAACACACAAAGCAAATAAAACAAATAAAGCTTGGGTTGCCTCCCAAGAAGCGCTTTTCTTTATTAACGAGTCTTGTAGCTAGACTCAAAGTCACGTACATTACGTGACTCCATCATCGGTCACGGTTCCTAGGCCATTCTCCTTCCCGGTTTTATATTCCGGTCCTAATTTCAAACAATCCTTGTAGAAACCGAATATCCTTTCCATAACATAGTCTACCCCTTTACTTCTATCCTCATCCTTAGGTTCACTATTATCCTCATTCCTATCAATTGGTTTAATAGTGACAATGTTGACAAAGTGGACGTGTTTGGATGAAGAGGGGTCTTTTACTTGGGGTCCGCTATTTGTGTTCCTAGCGTCCTTATGTGGAGGTGATAACACTTGGTTATGGAGAGCTTTCAACAAGTTGTCAATTTTATTGGTCATCTCCGTTTGTTGTTGATTGAATTCGGTCTCGAATCTAGCTATCCGAGCTTCTTGAGATGCCATAAATTGGGAAATCAATCCTTCAAAGTTATTGGTACTACCATTGCCGGAAGGATTGTTGTTGAAAGTACGGTTCGAGTTGGAACCGCTTGATTGGAAACGATTAGGTGGGTTGGAAGAATTGGTTTGTTGTGTGTTTTGGTTTTGTTTCCACCTAAGGTTCGGGTGATTTTTCCATGAGGGGTTGTATGTATCACCGTAATGGTTTGGCTCGGGTTTGAAAGTGTACCACTTGTCTCCCGCTCCGTCGGTACGCGAGGATGCGTAGTCCACAAAAGCTTGTTCGGGGAGTTCCATGCAATCACGAGTGTCGTGGGGACCACTACATAATTCACATGAAGAAGTGATTTTGTTCACTTGGCTTGAAGGGTTAGGAGCCTCGTAGGATTTCATGAGAAACTTGACTTGGTCTTCAAGTTCTATGATCCTACGGTCGGAAGTGCTTGAATTGTTAGAAGGCAAAGATATTGCCTTGACCGTTTTATTCAAATCACGGGGATCACTCCAACTTTCGTTGTCATAAAGAGCAAGATCCTCTAGGAGAGCCCATGATTGTTCCGCACTTAGATCACGTAGCTTGCCACCGGCCGATTGGTCAATGGTTTGCC
Organism: Artemisia tridentata subsp. tridentata; assembly: GCA_021014915.2. Taxonomy (NCBI): domain Eukaryota; kingdom Viridiplantae; phylum Streptophyta; class Magnoliopsida; order Asterales; family Asteraceae; genus Artemisia; species Artemisia tridentata. Next base: position 223,111,245 of record CP139501.1, on the reverse strand, counting down.
TCGTGGAGAGATTGATATGGTCATAGAAGATTTGGACTTGGAGCCAAAGTTCTATGCCATGGTGAGGGACTTTTTGGAGTAAGTCCTTGAATCGAGTCCATGCCTCGTAGAGAGTTTCGCCTTGACGTTGTTGGAACATCAAGATATCATTCCTTAGCTTGGTAGTTCTTCCCGGTGGGAAAAACTGAGCAAGGAAACGAGTGGTGAGATCATCCCAAGAGGTAATGGATCCTGCGGGTTGACGTTCTAGCCACTGACTAGCTTGGTCCCGCAAAGAGAATTGGAAGAGACGCAATCGGGTCGTCTCTCGAGTGGCAACATCAAGGTCTATAGAATCAACGATTTTAAGAAAGTCCTTGAGGTGTTGATTAGGATCTTCAGAACGAAGTCCATGGAATGCGCATCCGCTTTGCACCAACCGGATGGTGTCGGATCGCAAGGGTGTGATATTGGCTCCTTGAGTGAGCTCAATGGTGTTTCGATAGCCATGGTGGCTAGGACGGGAATACTCTCCTAAAGTACGGGCTCTAGGAGGTGGTGGTTGTTGTTGTGGTGGTGGGTTGTGGGGGTTAAGGATATTACCATCTTCCATGATGTCGGATGGTATGGTTACGAACAAAGACACGAAGAAAATAGATAGACTAAAGAAAACCTAGAAAAAATAAAATAAAAATCTCACTAGAAAGGAATCTAGTGAGTAGACCTAACAGAAATAAAAATTCAACCTAAACAATAACTATTCCCCGGCAGCGGCGCCAAAAACTTGATGCGTGGTTTTGTAACCTTACAACAGGTTTTACCTCTCGAGGGATCTCAAGAGGCTTACAACCCCACCAGGCAGTGTACCTGACCGATGTAGTATAGTGTAGTGGTAAGTACGGGGGATTGATCGTTCTCCACAGGGAATAGTGTTCGTTAGGTGTGAAGGTCTACTCTAATTAGGTCTAAAGGTTGAGGAAGATTCTTTTTATGTTTTTTATAATTTTTATGAAAGCAAGTAAAATCTCGGTTTTGAAAGAGTGGGCGGAATTAGTTGCTAGTCAACTAACCCAAATAACTACAAATGCAAATAAAGTAAAATAACAAAAATGAAAATGTGGTGAGAAACTTATGTGTAGAGAAATGTGTTTACTTAGATTTCCTTACTCCCTAACTATCTTTTATCGGTTAATTAGTGTGTATTAGTCGCGTGGATGACGGGTGTATTCCTTAATACCAATCGTGGGGTAGCGTACTTACTTCCCCAACTCTACAAGCTCCTACTTCACTCCTATGTCGAGCCGGCTAGGAAGCTCCTAACATGGGATCACTAGAATTCGCTTGTGCATTAAATACAACCATAAAAACCTTTAGTACGCGTTTGGTTCATGTTTCTTAAGACGTTCAAGCAAGTTACCGAATAGGAAGTTAGCCAGTTTTCTTAAGCCTAACATAGATAAACAATCATCCAATACAACTAATAACACACTAACAACCAATAATCAATAGCTAGGTTTCATTAGATCTAAGCAAACACAAGATAAAATTAGCCTAACATGTTAAACAAAAGATAAGAATAAGATAGAATCAAACAACACATAGACATATTGAATGATTAATTGATAACTTATCTTTCAATGTAACATGGAAGATCTCAAGGCAAAAAGCCTTGAAAAAGTAGCTAAAATCGTCTTAGGGTTTTCTCCCAAAATTCCACACACTAAGCTCTCTCTAATGACAAAAAATTAGAAAACTATATATAGACTTCTGCATCTGACGGCGTCACCTTATGGATTGTGACGCCGTCACCTCGCCGCTTCTAGGGTTCCCGGGTGACCTTCTTGACGCCGTCCCTCTTTAGCTCTTCAAAAATCCATTCTGGCTTATCAAGGCTTGACGCCGTCGAACCTTGAACGTGACGCCGTCCCCTTATGATTTAAGCCGTGACGCCCTTGATCAAGTTAAAGCGTGACGCCGTCAGAATTCACATGCTATTTTCACTGGCTCATCATGAGTAAATTTCACGTCCACTTTTTCTTGCCAAAGCATGACGCCGTCCAGAGTGAATTGTGACGCCGTCAAGAGTAACTTTTAGCCGATTTTGAGACTTTGCCGTTTTCTTCACTTTTATGCTCCAAAAACGTCCAAAATGCCTCCTTTTCCAGATTTCTCCTCAAAAGTACCTAAAATGACAAAAGGAACGATTTAGGGCAATATTTGATCAAATAAATACGATTTAAGGCTTAAATGACCCCTTAAAAGCGGTACACTTTTCGCTTCATCAGCTTTCTCTTTTTGTTTCTCATTAGGCAAGGGGGTTAATGGTGCAATACCCGTAGTTTCCTCACCTTGCCCTTTTTGACTTGCAAGCTGAGACTTCAAAAAATCAATTTGACCTTGCATGTTTTTATAAGAGCGCTCATACGACAATTTGTCATATTTGCATTCTTCCTTTTTCGTATCAAGTTGTTTAAAATATGTGACATTTTGTTTTACAATTTTGGCAAGTGCCTTTTCATATTTTACAACAATTTCAGAAGTCTCAGCACGAAGTCGTTCATCATCCTTAACATAATATGTTTGGTAAATAATAGACATAATATCGGTCGATAGAGCTTCGAAAGAGAGAGAGTCATTTTTCTTTTCCAAAACTTTTATGTGTTCCAAGTATTCATTAGCTTCCTTCACTAAGGATTTGTGGTCCTTAACAAATTCTGCTGACTCTTTCAAAAGATTATTTTCAACATTTTGAACAACCGCATAGATTGCAGAAATATGGGGATTAATTTCCGTTTCAAAAATCTTTTTAATTTCATCCTGAACACCTGGAAACCATTCAAATTTTTGACTATTTGTTTTGGAAGCCGCGATACTTTTAAGTGTTTCAATTCTCTGTTTAAGATCCACCAAATATAGTCTAGCTGCACTTGAATCATAAGTGTTTTTAGATGCCATTTGTTGAATGTTAGACAGATGTTTTGAGACTAATATTCGTTTTGCGACAGCCACTGGTTGTTTGAAAAACATTGGTGACTCTTTTTGAACAAGATGAACCCCAGAAAGTTTGTTAAGTTCATTATAGTCTATGGGTTTTATTTCTCTGTTCAATTGTCGCGTTTTGATTCTACTCTCTTCGAAAAGCTTAATCGTCTCAACAAAATCATAACCCGGTGGAGGATCATGCACATCATTTATATGAGTACCATCATATAACACATTCTGTTCTTTCTGAGCTTTCTTGTGATAATAAGGATTTTCATAACCGATAGCCACTTTCTTCATTGTATGTAAAATCGGGTTTATATCGTTTATTAACAAATTAATTGTTTGTGCAGAATGTCCCGTTTTTACAAGTAAATCGTCCAACTTTGCAATGGTTTCCTTTTTGTCAGTAATCTCTTTTTGAAGATCCTTTTCATGTTTTGAAAACCTTTCATTCAACTCCTTCTTTTCTTTTTCAAGATTAGAATTAGTTGATTTTTGTTTTGAAAGTTGGTTGGTTAGTTCATAAATTTCTTTGTTAAGAGATTTAATTTGCAAATTCAAATTAACATCTAGAGTGTCAAATTTTATTTGCAAACGTTTCTCTCTTAATTCAGAATCTCTTAAGCTAACTTCAAGTTCTGACTGTCGTTTGTTATTAAAATCAAAAGCTCTTGCATTTTCCTTATAACTCTCAAGCTCAGTGGTCAATTTGTCATTCGCGGACTTAACATCGCGATTAATCTTTTTGACCTTTTCAATTTCCATACTACAATTTTGCAATAATGATTCAAACATAGCACGTGTTTCCTTATCATTATCAGTATGTTGTGACTCGAATTCTTCACTAGGATCCATATCTGGAGTTACCAAATTAGTATTACTACAACTTGGTTCTTCCATGTATGTATCATAAATGAGATTAGGAGTCTCAGAATGCTGTTCATTTTGAGGTGACATATCAAACATTTCATTATTGTGACATGTAGCATATTGTTGTACCTCAAAAACCGCATTTGTGTTAAAAGCAGGAGGTGCTTCCGAATCCGTATCGTACTTTGCCTCCTGGAGATTAGCCATAAAAATGCAGTTTGCATCGATGTCCTCTTGATCTTCAGAATTATCCATAATAGCCATGAAGTCATTCTCTTATGCACTCAACTGAAGCCCAACCATTTCCTTCTGTGCCAACATTAATGCTTTCTGCAAATACGCTGGATCCCTCTTATTCGGCTTGTTGGGACAGTTCCTAGCCATGTGACCAATACCCTGACAGTTGAAACATTTCATCACATTACCCTGATTCCCATTCCCAGCTCCCTGAGCAGCAACATTCCCAAACTGATTCCCAGCATTCTGTACCCTTTGATTACCAACAGCTGTACCCATCTGATTCCCTACAAACTGACCCATCTGATTACCAACATACTGCCCTGCATTCTGATTACCTATCTGATATCTTGGAGCATATCCCTGCTGATTCCCATATCCCTCAACCATCTGTCCTTGCTGTCCCATGTTGAAACTCGGCTGTGCAATTTGCATGTTACGAGTGTTCGATGAGATTCGTTGATTGTTGTTGGTAGGTGTGGAGTAGCGTCCTTGGAATGCTTTTGATAGGTAAGCAAAAGCTTGAGTCAAAGCATCAGTTGACTCATCCTGATCATGTTGATCTGGGTGTTGCGGGTATTGTTGTTGTGGGATAACATGTTGTTGTTGTTGTGGGTAGAACGGTGTTTGAGAGTTGTATTGTTGTTGCATGAATTGTTGGGATGAAGATGATGAAGGTTGTGCATTTACTGATGCAGGTGTAGGTGTTTGGACTATGAGTGCAAGAGGATCTTGTTGTTTTGCTTGTTTCTCTTTTCTGACTTCATTCGCCTCTGCTTGGTTTTGTTTTAGGAAGTCATAGAGCTGATCATAGTTCACATCGTGAAGATTCTTAGTTTGGTTGACAATAGTGACATATCGTCCCCATTCTTCTGGAAGGTTGTTGATGAACTTGATGTTTTGAACAATTGGTTTAGGTGTCAAATTGTTTCTGATCAACTCATTCATTAGAGTACAAAACCGTGTGTAGTAAGATTCAATCTGTTCAGCTGGAGTGGATGTGAACTTCTCCCATTCAGTCAGAAGCTTGTTTTCCATTTCTTGTTTACGAATGTCTGTACCATAACAGAGTCTTTTGACTCGTTCCCACATAGCATGAGCAGTTTCACAACTGTCTATAGCACATAATATTTCTTGTGGTAAACCAAGTTGGATTAGATGCATTGCCAAATTATCAGCTTCAATTTGCTTCCAATCTTCTGGAGTATAATCCTTTTCTTCTTGGATTTTGTAAGTTGCTTCAACGGGAGGTTCTGAAGTTCGATCTTCAGCTGTTACTTCCATCCTACGAGGCTTGAATGGACCTTTCTCAACGGAGTTAGCCAAGAGTCTACCTTGTCCATTAGGTTTTGATCTCATATATCGAAGCATACGACTCGTCCATGGAAGGTAACCACCTTTTTCTAACATTGGAGGACGGTTTTCTGAACCTGCGGCATGAATGTCTTGTTGTGTAGTCATCTTTGAAATATTGTATGATAAAGTGGATTGAGGATCTTTCCAACAAAATAGGAGATGTTGTTGTTGAAGGTTTGTTGTTGATGATCGTTGAAGTTGTAGGTTTAAATGAACGAAACAAATTTAAATAAAGTTACAAAAATTTGATTAGAGTATAATTAAGACAAAGTCAAAAGATTACAATTTCGACAAAAGTTATGTAAATTACAATTTAGATAAACACGACAATTTCTATAGAAATTTCAATTTGACCAAAATTTATACAAATTATGGCAAAATATAAATTTAGATAGAAATATATCTAATTTATATAAATTGGTAATTTATATAAAAGATCTAACACTCTTATACAAGAGGGTAGATATCCGTTTGTCGAAGTATTTTACTCACTTCTACAAGTGCTAAAATACCGAGTTCACTTTTGAGTTGACGAAATTACGTTCGAATCAAATCCTTAAAAGTTATTTAACTTTGACGTTGTTTATGCCAAATGCGAGAAAATGATGAATTTCGAAAACTAGGACCAATTTAGAAAAACTGCCCCAATTGCGAAATTATTGTCCAATTGCGAAAGAAGGTTGAATTGCGAAAGACAGCATCAATTGCGAGACAATGTATGAATTCCGAAAGAATATACCAATTTCGAAAAGTCAGTCCTATTTCGAAAGATTGTGATAATTGCTAAACTTTGCTCCAATTTTGAAATTCTGCCCCAATTTCGAAACTATGTCCCAATTCCGAGAAAGTGAAGCAATTGCAAAATTATGATGCAATTCCGAAGAAGAGTGGCAATTCCAAAAGATTGGTCCAATGTCGAAAGATTGCCAGCTTTTACCAACTTTTACCAACTCTTTGGACTTATACTAACCACCCACTGACTTGTCCATGCATATATGACTTTGCCACTGACAATTTTTACCAACTTTCACTAACTTCAATAATTCAATCCTTTCACTAAAATAATCAACAGCAAATCTTATGCAAAATTTGTTGATGATTGTCGATCTATGAACCAATAACAACAAAGAATCCAAAACACAAATACACAAGATTCAAGTGAAAGATACAAAGCACATAAACCAAGTCACAAAAACCACGAACAACCACAACTTATTGATCTTGATTTGCGTATGAAGTTCAAGAAAAACACAAAGAGTAGCGTTTCTTAAAGAAAAAAAAGGTTACTGATGGTGTTTTTGGAACCGAACACACAAACAAAATCCTACCTTGAAACCTTGCTCTTTGTATACCACTTGTTATGATCGACTTCTACCTTGGAGGAGAACCGAACACCTTCCTCTTTATCACACAACTCGACGCAAGAACAAGGATGATGACTCACAAACACAAGTTAAGAACAAGAGAAGTAGTGTGGATCTTATGTTAAAACTTTGTCGAATGTTTATTAGCTTGAGAAGATAATAATAAAAATGACTTGAGGGAAAAACACACACACTCTCTCTCTTTACAAATGATGAGACACACTTAGAGAATGAGGAGTGTGTGTGGTTTTGTTGTGACTGCCAACCGAATGGGCTTGGAAGGCTTTTACATTGGACCTAAAGTGGGCTAAGAATATGTATTACACTTATACATATTGAACACAAACTAGACTAATACTTCTAGTCCACATTTAAACAACATATTATACATAACACTTTGATTCTAAATGTCAAATGACCATCACTTCCTAAATAGCATAAATTCAATGCTAACACAAGAAGTTGTAGGGAGTGCCGACCGAATCACACATGCACTACATAAGACTCACTGCAATATAGCTAGATGAACATTTCACACACAATTATGATTATGTTATTTGAGTGTGACCCTATGGTCTCGTAACTTATCACCAATATAAGTTTGGGTTAATACTTTGCACATAAAACCAACATTTAAGTCATTCATTACGCTCGTAACAGTTATTTTCAATCCGCATCCAACCTCTATCGGCCAGGAAACCACGATTTCTGAATTTTTACTGATTAAATGAGGTTTAAGCCCCATCGCCACACACAAAAATTTATTCATCTCATTATGACATGTGATGACATTTTTGCTATTTTTCATTTATTTCATTCATTTCTCACGATCGATCAAGACAATGAAATAATAATAATGAGTCACTAAATTTGTTAATTCTATTCAATCGTGATCCCATCCCGGCCAACAAAACAATCCATAAGAAAGTGTTCGTTTCAATAAGGTCGCTTGATTGTTTTCTTCTCATAGTAATCATGTTCATGATATCTATCTGTTTACTAATTTCAGACATCCAACTCTTTGTATGTTTTTCTTGATAAATAAGTTATTTAATGATGATACAATCATGTAGACATGTAGTTACACTATTAATAGCTAGTCCCTTGTCTTTATAACTCAAATATCACCTAAATTATGAGGATAATGTGGCCCCTGATTTTGTGTCTTTGGTCAAGGTATCACAATTTCCACATATACAACCAACTCACTCGCGTAGCAATATGGGGGGCCAAAGTCACATGCTAGGGTTAACAAATAGAAAGTCACATGCTAGGGTTAACCTTTTGGAAGTTTACTATTGGTTGAGGTTGACAAATAGAAATGAAAAATGTTACTGTATAATGTATATATATGCTTTTATTTAGAACATTGTTAGTTATCGTTTTAATACTACATGCAAATTATTCATAGCGGTAGGAACAAGGACCACTAATTCACATTGTATAGTATTAAATTAGATGATAGTCTTGCGAAGTAGGAAAGGAGAAATTTTACAAGAAAAAAAAAGTAACCTAAAAATATATGTATATATTGAAATGATAGAAGTACATAATACATGGTATTAAGAAACTCTAAAATAATAAGACTATATATAGGGAAATGCATATAAGATAAGTAATCAATTATTAACTAATTAATACTTAATTGATAAGTTAAGAAGTCCATTAAGTATTAAATGTGGGTATCACATAAATAAGCTCCTAATAATGGCTGCCTGAGCACTGTTGGTGTCTGTGGATTCCAAAAGCTCTGATAGTTTTTCACTCAAATCATCAACTTCTCTGTGCAAGCTTCTGATGTAATTGCATGTCTCCTGCAATACCTTCGAAGCTGAAACCTAAACAAAAATAATTAATAATGTTGATTATTGCTCCAAAAGTAAACTCACACACTAGTGAAAACCCTAGTTATGTTACTTGCCAGCAACTCTGAGGGGGCATAATTAACCAGCCTATTTGGTTTCACGTAAGTGAAGAAACTTGAATGTTTTGTTGAGAAATGTAATACTTTTATTTGCTGATAGTCGTGGTCGTGGTGGGGGTGTGTATATGAGCGCGTGAGAGCGGGCGTGGTAATGTTAATTAACACTTGTTTGGGCCCTCATTATGTTCAGCTAGCCATCTCATGTCCTACGCTATGTCAATCAATCATGCATACTGTACACTTAATATTGTTATATTGTACAATGAAATATGACACATTCGATATAACAATTTAGAGAAACCGGTTAGAAGTGTATACATGCATATAAGCACAAACACATTTCATATAACTTCGTACTTATAAAAAAAGTGTGATCGAGTTGCTTATAAATAAGGTATAGCCAGCATAACTTAAATCTTCACACTGTTAAATAACTTTATTACGTTTGGATGTTTCTAATCTACAAGCTTTTATGTAAGAGTGAACATTTGTTAATTAAGCTATGTTTACCATAAGAAAATATTTGTATATATGTTTGTTTATATTTAGACGTATAAAATACCTTAAACACATGGAATCATTTTGTTTCTATCAAACTATATCACATGTGAGAGTGACCTTAGCCTGTAGTATCTCTTTAAGCACACACAAAGGGACATATATTGTTGAATGAGTCCAACACAGTCACATGCACCCCAAGAGGAAGGAAGCTGCTTAATTGTACATGTTAGGTGCACCACAAGAATTTAATGCAAGTGTGTGTGTGTGTGTATGTGGTGTGTGTGTGAACCCTATTACACCACTTATCTACCTAAAGCCAAAGCAAAACCACACAAGAACCATGAACCAAGTGATACAACTTCAAGTTCAATGTGATTTTGAGTTGCTCTGCTGACTAGCTGGCTAGTTTCACTTTTGAACCGAATTTGGAAATTAATTTTGTGCTTTATTGTACTTTTGGTTTGATGACATGCACTTGCCAATTGCCATATAGACCTAACTGGATATATAGTATGCAAAATCAGAAAATAATCAATAAAAGTTAACAAGTTACCTTGGAACTCTTGGTTTGATTAATGTCACTAGGAATAAGTTGTTGTAACTTGGAAATGAGTTCGGCCATTTGGGCATCGTTGATCATGGATGCTCCAGCTTGGCGGGAACGAGATCTGCGGCTAGACATTGCAGGAATGAACACGAAAATTGAGAGTTAAAACTAATATGTTGGAGGTGAAATATTGATGACAAAGTTTGCATGGGAAGAAAGTTGTGAACTTCGCTTTGCTTTTAAACTGAGAGGTTTCAAAGGGGTAGTGAGGGGTCCTCGCTTCTATACATGGCATCATCATTTTTCAGAGTTCTAATTTATTTATTTATTTTTCTTTTACAAGTAATTCTATTCTATGTTATTCTTTATACAAAATCAAAACTGGTAATTGCTTCTTAATGTGTGTACTTGAAACTTTTTTTTTAAAGTTTGTGTAGCATATTAATTTATTTACTTTTTTTTTTATCTAAATTTCGTCTTTTTGGTGTATGATTGATCAATCGAGTGTATTATTTAACCATTTTACTCTTATCATTTACACACTTAAATTAATCAGGGTAGAAGTAAAATGGTTAATATAATACACATAACTTGTCTATGACACACCAAAAAGACAAAATTTAAAATAATTATACGCTAAAAAAAAAGTTTATATGCTAAACAAAATTAGAAAGAATAGGTGAAATATTAAAATGCTTTTAATTTCAGATTTCATTTTAAATGGATGGTAGGGATGAGTCCCTTAGTATGTAATATAAGTTTGGTATGTAAAATAACTCTCCTCATATATATTGTTTAACGGTACTTTGGTTAAAATTAAAAGCTTCAAAATGTCCTCAGGCCGAATGTTGGTGTGTGTAATTAGGTCACAATTTATATATATATATATATATATTGAGCATATATATATATATGGTCACAATATATATATATATATATATATTTTGAGCAATTAGGTCACAAAATTCAATCCAAGAAAAGTACATAAAACAGATTCATAGTATAAATGTTTGATAACACGTACGAAAACTCATCATACCGTCATTGTACATTTGTACTATAATTCGTCGTTTTGAACACTGGTATTCCATAAAGCATGTAGGTCCCTTTTGTTTCATAGACGGTAAATTCTCTAACGTCCATTGGCATCGATCGATCATTATCGATTTTTTAATCAACAACCTCATGGTTGACAAGATATCGGGCATGCAATATATATTATGTGTCCTTTTGTAAATCGCCTTTCAAATTAATCAACTATTGAAACAAAAGAACCATGTACTATCATTCTCATATATGCGTGAAAAACTCAAATTTGAGAGACTGTGATTATACGCTACAAAACGTGAATCACAGGAATATTGATACACTAGACGTACACGCTAGAAATGTTAGCTTGTATATGACTACGTCATATAATATTGGGTTGGGGTACTAAACCTATAGTGTTGGGGGCTTGTCACCCGCGCTACACTTGGGATACATATCAAATGTGCACGATTTTCAGCCTGATGGTCCACAGGCCTCAGCCTACCCCGTTGATATATCACTACGGGTAGTGATCCCCAGATCCGGGCCAAGACATAAAACTATTTGAACATTTTTCAATTATATTGAGTTCTGCAATTTGTGCAAAAATTGTCCATTCTTGCAGACTGAATAACTTTTCTAGTCGATATTTTGTCAATTATATATAACAAGACTCCTATAAAGAAATGCTCAAACAAGATATTCCGAAAAGGTCAATTACAACGATGTCATCTTGTACCAGGTTTATACAGGAGAATCCCAAGTTTAGTACGTGACCGCTGTTGTTCAGTTGTTACGCAACCAAATAGGAGACGTGTTTGCCCGCCAAAGAACCATATGCATATATACCAAAATGGCAAAATTGTTTACTCCTAGTAAGTATCATATGAAATAACTCTTGTAACAATGGTAATCTTTTATGTGATAATTGAGTTTTAGACATATGCGAATGATAAAATATTTGGGACACAATTATATTGTCAGAAATATAGGTCCAATAATGTTTTAGGTTTATATTTGGAGGCCTCTAGCTAGATACCAAGTGTAGGGGCTCTATGTAAAGTTGGTCTCTTATTATTGAGGTTCAAATTAACTATAGTGAATGTGTGGATCTATTTGGGCACCAAACAAAACACATTAAATTAGGGTGTCTACTTATGTTGGATTCTCATGGGGCATTAAATTAGGGTGTCTACTTATGTCGGGTTTTTTTTTCGGGACGGTGAATAGCGACAGAGCATTGTCGACAAGCTGGTGTCGACGTCATGTTGTCAGTATTTGAAGGTGCCGACGTCATGGTAAAAATGTTGTCGGGGAAAGCCCCGAATGTACTAGTGACGGAACATTTTGATACATCTATGGAATTTGCATGTAAAGTTACATATGTGCCCTTTATAACCCTTTGACCTATTTTCACGTAGTGCCCTTCCCACTAATGATATATATATACTCACAATTATTGCTAGACCCATTTTCCGGATACAAATAGGCCCTACTATAACAACCCGCAATTTTTCAAACCCTTACCCAACCTTAAGTTCAGATTATTTTAATTTTTCAAAGTTGTGTACTCGTTTTATGCTTTACTTCTAGCTAAACTGAACAAAACGTGAAAGTAGAGCACAACGCGAGTCGGCACGAGTCTAAACCTAATAATACATTATATAATTGATTTAAGAAGTTTCAAGCAAAGATAGGCGTATAAATAGTCATTTTTAACGGAAAAACGATTCTAAAATTAATGGCGCAAGTTAGAAAATCTCACGGAAAATTTTGCTAACCTAAACGAGCCCCGGGAATAATAACGAGAAGTTTAACTAAATGGCACTTAGGCCCCCTTGTCCATAATTACACTTTAGGTCCTTGTGGTTACTAGGGTTGGCAAGATTAGTCCAATAGTTAGTATAAAAAAGGAAGTGATAGCCATTTTTCATTTTTAGGGTTTGTATTTCTCTCTTGCACTCCTTAGCCGCCACCACCATCAATCCCATCACCGGCCACCACCACCGAACACCGCCACCGCCGTTTCCCACATCACACCGCCACCACTAACCTTCACCTTGTGACTCCCTTGTCACGTTTAGCTACTATACGCGCCAAGAAAACACCACCACTACCACGTATGCGCCTCCACCACCACAAAAACCACTATATTCGAATAGATCCGAGCTTGTGAAGGTAGGATACACCGTTTCACACACGTGTGTGACTCGGTGTGAGTTAAACTCATGGTTAACGAGTTGGGTTTTAATGTTTTTGGTTAGATTCGGGTATAAAACATGTGGGATAACTATTTTTAGTGGCTAAAAACGAGTTTGGTATCATTTACTTGGGTTTGTGTGGTCGAGTCGAGGTCGAGCCGTGAGCATAAGCTCACGGCTGTGGCTTATTGTTGAATTTGGAGGTCGTGTCGAGTTGTGGTTATTGTTGATTTGTTTAGTTTGGTTGTTTGTTGTTTTATTTTGGTTTCGGATCGAAGGGTTTGGTAAACCTGAGTCGTGGTCGAATTTAGATATAGGATTGGATTATTTTTTGGTTGGAAAGAGTTAGTGGCTGTTTTGGAATTGTGGCCGAGAAGACCAAAGGGTCCGTTTGGTTGTTTGTGGCGTACTGAGGGTCGAAGCCGAGACTGAAATTGTCTCGGCATGGTGATGTTCTAGTTTTGTTATTGTTGTCGTTGACTTGGGAACTTGAGGCTTGAAACTTGGATATTGGATTTGGATTTGGTTATTAGTTATCGAGCCGTAGGTTTAGGGCCGATAATCATGTTGTTGAGATTATGGGACTTTATTGTGAGCTTATGATTATACTTGTGATGTTATGAGCCAAGTCGAGTGTCATCGAGACTTTTTAGTCTCGGCGTGGCCTCGACAAGCCGAAACAATGCTTATTAGACTTTATTGGACTTGAGAATATTGTAGCTGACTATTTGACCCGAGAGATAATGAAAATCGGATTCGTGACTCGAAACGGATAATAACTCGAAAAATACTTATTTGAAAATATATAGTAAACTAGAAATGAGAATATAAATAATAACGGTTAAGTACGTGAAATATTAATTAACAAAACATAATTTGTTATTTAATATTTAACGGAAAGTTATGACATAAAACGAGAAGTTATGAATAGAAATTTTGAATAAACAAGGTTTATTAAATGTTTCGAGGGTACGCGAATTGAGGGATACCATTTATGGAAATATTAGTAGTTATGATTTATTGTTGAGTTACGTATTGGTTGACATTAATATACCGACCGGCATAGTTATCGGACTTATTGGCTTGACAAGCCCAGTAAGGGCCTGATAAGTATGTTGGAGGAATTTATTAGTGTACAACCCATCCATATGACTTACCATTATGGTGATTAGTTATTGATTTAATAAGCAAGTCGAAGAAATTATTAGGCTTACCTGGTGACGAATTCGAGAAGGAATCAATAATTCGTCCGGATACTTTATTAAGCTTTAAAATTTAATCACTTGACCTTGACCTTGTTTTGATGAGTAGTTAGTAGTACAATAAACTTAGGAATTTGCAACAACTCGGTGGGTTCGTTATTGTTGGTCTTTGTGAGTCGTTTACCTTTTGGTCATTTGTCTAGCGTGTGTACACTTGAGTCAATATTGTGTCACCACTACACAAACGATGATACCAAACTCTAATAAACGGATAAAACGGAATTAATTTGGAAACGAATTTGGGAACGGGAATGTTTAACTTTTGGGAACTTTTACGCCTTAGGTTATTTTATGGAATATATGTTAAGATGAGTTTTTATATTATTAGGTCGTGCCAAGTCTGTTGTGCCGTGACATTCTAGTTTCTGTTGTGCTATACTACTCTTGATTTGTTTTGTTGTGCATTGCTTGGCTAAGGTAAGTTCTTGTAGCCCCACTTTTTAATATGTTTTACTTTGGGGTGGAAATGGAACTCAATGCTTTTCAAATATTTTTATGCTGTGATTTACTGTTTTCATGATTTTGGACAATTATGTGTGTATGATTGCGATTATGTGCTACGTGTATATTTTCATTATATGTGATCCATTATGTTCAACTGTTTAACTTCGTTTGGAGCCGAAACATTTGATAGTACTATCAGGGTAGAATCCCCACTGTTATCTAATTGTGTGTGCAACCATGGTAGGTTCAGTTGGCGCAAACGTTACTGTTTTCTTGATTAAGTGCTTATAATTGTATATCTTGCTCACTATTGTCCCACGTTATACCATTCACAGCTTTGTGGTCTAATTCTTAAACCTACGAGCTCACCAACTTTGTGTTGACGTTGATGTGACCGTTTAGAGTGCAAGTTTTAAATTTATAACACGATCTACCAATGATTCAAACGAGACACATACGAGCAAGTATACTCGTTCGTGTGTAATAAGAGATGAAATGGTAAGCCGAGGTAGTTCGCAAGGATTTGTTTAGTTTTATGAAACGTGAGTTGAATATAAAATCGAGCTTTATCAATGATTCTAAAAGAAAGCAAATAATGATGGTGATGTAAATTCAATATATTAAAACTACACTTGCCTATACTAGTTTGCACAATTCCCTTGATATGATTATGACAATGGTTCAAATCGATTATGATCAACAAATTATATGGTGTTCTAATTTAATTAGTTTGTGTACTAATCCTCTTATTTTCAACACTTTCAATCCTCGTCAAGATTTTAAGATGACAAAAACAATATTAAGTTTTGATCAATAAAGACTAACACAATTCAATCACTTGATTCGCTATCGTTTCACAAGTAATTGACAACTACACTCTTAGTTTTCTAAGTTTAACCAAGTTACCTATGAAATGATCAATACATAAGGTAACACCTTCATAGACAAAGGTTTACAATTGATTGAATAACAATGTTTCTTTCGACCTTTTACACCATTAACAATAAACCAAACTTGAATACTCTTTTGTTTATGAAAACTTCAAAGTACAATTCGATCTTAGTATTAGCTTTTTATTGAACTAGAACTATAGAGTCATAATCAATCAATATTCATGTAGCAAACATCATCTAGGCAAGTGCACAAGGCACTTAGCCACTCATGGCAAACAAAGAAATAACCACAGAAAATTTATCATTTGAAAACTTGATTAAGAAGTCTTACAAAAGTTGTAATGATGATTACAAGAGTTAGGAACAATGATGAGATGATCAACAATGATTCCTTTGATGATTATGATGATGAATAATGGATGTAAGCTAACTTCTTTCTGCGTTTTCTTCCCTTGTAGCCTTCTTGAGAGAGTAAATTGATGATGATTTATGTGTTGTAGATGTAAATTATGGTATCTTCTCTCTTGGCCAAGCTTCCAATTAATAGAATAGCTACTCCTTGGTCACCAAGCAAGTTTCTTGGGCACAAAGTATTATTAAAAATCTGGACTTGAAGTAATTGTGGTGTAATGACAACCCACATGAAGAGTTAGTTCATTAAAGATAGTCATTAAGTGTGCCAGGAGTTGCAGTCAACCCAAGGTTGAAGTCTCAACCTGAGGTTCAGAATCCAGCCCAATGTTTGGAGTAAGGTTGGCATGGTAGTTTGAACCTTGGGTTGAACTTAAGCCTTAGTTGTATTTCTTGAACCTTTGATTGAGGAAGCAAGCCATAATTCATAGAAAACTTTACATGTAACTTCTCATTCATTACATCAACACTTGATCTTTTCTTGAGCTCGAAAATCTTTGTAACTTGATTCTTTATGTTTGATGATCTTCCCGAGGTCTTTATTATGGGTAGAATCTTTCGTTGTGCATAAGCTCTTGATTTAGCGACTTTTCTCCATATTTCTAGCTATTCCCTTGGACTTGATTGTACCTGAACCTGAATACATCTTTTATACCTTTTAAGCGTAAAATGTTCACAAATACAACCAGATACAATGCACAAACGTAGAAATAACGCGACTAAAATATATACAAAATGAGCGTTATCAACGTTTTTGAGTATCCATTTTCAGGTGTTATCGAAGTTGTTTAGAAGGTTGAGTATTGACTGGCTTAGCAAGACTTAAGACAAGACCCTCCTGGGGTATATCCCGTGGAGTTGCATTTTTATATTTCCTAGTGATGTTGTTTGACCTTGAGACTTATGTTTAATTTAGCTCTTTGTACTTTTCCCGGTTGTGGGAATTTGCGACTATTAGTTTTTTTTTTTTTTTTTTTTTTTTTTTTTTTTTTTTTTTTTTTTTTTTTTTATATAAATGTTATGCATGTAGTATTTCTCTAATTTAGACACCTTGTGTTCTTGACTATGAAAGTCATACCCCGTAAATGCCATTTCGCTACGCCATTTTTGGGGTGTGACAGATTGGTATCAGATCCTTGGTTATAGAGAATTAAGTGGTTTAACCTAGACTATAACCTAGGAACCCTCATATAGTTTGCATTATAGGAACTACATGTGCGATTATGTGTATAGTATGACACGAAGTGATGATGATAAGTAAATGCAGCATGATTATATCTTAAAAACGCCTGGCCAACATTTTTACGATAACATGATGCGGTGTGGACTTATCAAATTCATGGATTGTCAGATAGGAAGTTGTGTGTAGTAGCACGACACGTATACTGATCTACCCTACCTATCTTCTATCTAACATTTACCAATGTCCTTCCTTATAGAATCATGCCTCCTAGAAGGTCGACTCGAGTTAACCGAGGTGTTCCAGCCCAGAGGGGTGGAAGGACTGGTGGACGAGGAGGTAGGGGAGGAGGTCAAGGCACGGGAAGCGACGATACCGGCAATGAGACTTCTGATGTTGCTACCATTATCACTCGGCAACTACGGGAATTGCTACCCACTATTGTCACCCAAGTTGGCGACTATATCAACAACCAAGGAAACAACGTGAGTGGGAATAACCAAGCGGACAATGACGGTGGAAGTGATCACGTCAATGATGGGAACCATAACAACGGTAACAAGGGATGTAATTACAAGGAATTTACCGCGTGCTGAAAGTCGCGGGTTAAACGCGTCACAAGCTATACCCTTTAGGAAATAAAAGGTCAACTCGCGACGGTTCGACGCGAAAATCGATTATAATAAGCCGGATAAGTGAATACCCGGGTCGAGGTCCCAACGAGGCGTGAAATTGAGAATATCGCTTGAGGTTTGGTATTAAAATGCTTGAAAAGACGAGGGTTGATTGGTTTTTAATATCTACGAAAACGGAAATAACGTAACGTAAAACGAAAACTACGAACGAGTAAAAACGTCAAATCTATTAAAAACTAACCCTACGAGTACCAAAATAATTTTTCCTACGTCCTAACTGATAAAAGAAAATTTTGAAATAAATAAAAAAAAAAGAAAAAAAAAAAGAAAAAAGAAATATAATTTTTTTGACTTTTTAATAATTTTTTATGAATTAAAAACTAATTTAAATGATTTAAAAATATTAAAACAGCTTGGAAAAATCTAAAAATTTTCTAGTAAATCTAAAATTAAATTTTTAATCTAGGAAAAATAAAATCCGAACTTAATTTGGCCGAAATAAGCAGAATAGGTGAATAAGCAGTTTGCAAATAAGCTTAAAATAAGCTAAACAGAACAAAAATTTCCCAAAAGCTCAGATATAGATCAAAGGACTTATTTAAGCTTAACTCTAATCAAAAAGCTCAAATAAGCTCATGCAATAATCAAATAAACTGCTGAATCAGCTGACTACTAATGACAGAATCAAAATGACTCAACAGCCAATTTTCAGCTGATCTATAAGCTAGTAAAGAGCTTGTTAGGGAAATCTAAGAACAGGAACTCAAAGCTTATCTCAAATGCTACTTATAAACCAAATATGCCCAAAAGTTAACCTAAATAGCTTATTCAAATGAGGCTGAGATCAGATGTGATTGGGAAATAAAGGCTGTGCAGGTCAAAATGGGCTATATAGAAAAAAACTGCAGACTGCAAATACAGTCTGCTGAGGCTACTTTAAACTAACTAAAAAGCTAATAAACAGATAAGCTAAGCCCTAAAGTATGAAAACAGATTGAGATGAGCTGGCAAAGAACACATAAAAACATTTTTTTAAGAATTTTGAAAAACATTGAAGCCATAAAACCTGTCTGATAAGCAAGCCAAATGTATGTTGACTGCTGACTCTAAAAAAAGAAGGGAATTGGACTTAGAACCTAATGAACAAGAGCTATCTTATGGAAATCCACTAAAAGCACTATTTTGAATTCAGAAATGTTAAAAACAAGCAATAAAACAACTTAAACCTACCTATCAAAAAGATGAGCAGCCCTACTATTAACCTATAATATCAAAACCTCAAACTATGAAGTCCTTAAAACCAGGCCAAATTGAACTATAAACTAATTATCCTAGTGACTTCAGGCAAGATCTTAGACATCCAAGGTGCACATGGACAGTGTACACCCAATTTGACCCTTATCTGTCCTAGTTCCAAACAGCCCTTATGGGACTGTGTTGAGCTTTTTGATGATTTTAAAGGCAAAACTAAGTATAAGCATTAACAACCAATTTAAAGTGAGTTCAACAAGCATAAAGCAGAATAACTAAAGCAAAACAGAAGGTAAAAAAACAAATAAGCTGTTAAATAAGATATAAGCAACAAATAAGCAAAACAGTAAAATTGAAATTTTAAATAAAGAACAAAATTTAAATAAAAATAAGAGTAAATTACAATGCTAAATAAAAAATTACAATACCTTAAATTAAATAGCTAAAATAAAACCTGAATACTACTAAAACCCTACTCGACTATTTATACTAAAAAAATTACAAAACCCTAATGAGCTGTGTTTGTTGTGTGAGTGGAATCCGCTCTTGCTACTTGTGTTTCTTCCTTGACCCTTGGATCATAACTTGGTCACCACATCTTGGAATCTCATTCGTTGATTTATCCTTTTGTCCATGGATCGCTGGGGTGGAGTGGGGGGGACCAAAGGCAAACCCATGTGGGTTCTTCTTGGACTGGAGTGGTGGTGAGAGTGACATGGGGAGGATTAGCAGATAAGCGGGTTTAATTGGATTAGGGTTTAAAGGATGGAAGATATACAGTGGTTTGATTTGGTGTTTGACTGAGTTTGGGGATTTTGACTATCTCTTTTGATTTTAACCCGGTATTAACTAAAACGGGTAGTGGGTTAAAGGTTACGGAGTATAAAGGGTTGGGTTTGACCCGGTTTTGTGTTAGCAAAGGAAAATGGGGGTGGGCTTTTGACGATGGGCCTTGTGGGATAAGGGTTATACTTTGGGTTGGATTTCTTTAAATGGGATCCGGTTGTGTTTTAGAGTAGAGTAAATGGGAATTAAACCAAGGACCAAAGTTGTAAACATGTAAGCTTCAAGGACCATTTCTGCCATATCTTCAAACTTAATCAAGGGACCATTTTTGCCAAACGAGAATAATCCAAGGGTCATTTTGGAATTTCTTGAGCTCGAATAAAAATCCAAATGAAAATCGTCTTTTCCGGCTTCGGTTTTTGGCTCTTTTCCAAATCAAGCTCGGTTTTGTCCATATTTGCCCCGTTTTCAATCCTTTTGTACCTGAAACACATAAAACACAAACCAAGGATATTTGTAACAATATATGGTCCATTTGGGTGTTTTTGGTCGTTTTTGTGGGGTTTTACGGGTATAAAATGATGAGTAAAAGGCCACTCATCATGTGCAAACCGGTGGAATTTGATGGCAACGGAGGTACGATAGCTTATACACGATGGGCCGAGAAGATTGAGTCAGTAATTGACATAAGTGAGTGTGCGGACCATCAAAAGGTGAAGTTTGCGGCCTGTTCATTGACTGGAAAAGCTTTGACCTGGTGGAACACGTAAATTCAGGCTAGGGGCAGGGAAGCTGCCATGGGGATGAGTTAGGATGACTTTAAGGTGTTGTTAAGAGAGGAGTATTGTCCAGACAATGAGATGCAGAAACTGGAACATGAGTTCTACCCCCATACCATGGTAGGAGCTGGTCATACGGATTATACTAATCGATTCCATGAGCTTGTTAGACTAGTACCTCATATGGTCACCCCTGAATCCAAGAGAACTGAGAGGTACATCTATGGTTTGGTCCCTGAGATTCACGAGATGGTGAAAGCGACTGGGCCCCCTACTCTTCTGAGCGCGATACTGAAATATGCAACCTTAATGGATGAAATGGTTAGGAATGGGACATTGTCCAAGAGTGGTGATAAGAGGAAGGCCGTGAGTGAGCCAAGTAAGCAAGGAGGTACAAATGGTGACAATAAGAAGGCGAAATGGGGAAAAGGATTTGTGGCAATGAGCTCGGGCCGTAAGGGATATGAAGGTCCTCACCCTAAGTGTGCCAAATGTAACTACCACCACCTAGAGACTAAACCCTGCCTAGTGTGTTTCAACTGCAATTAACCGGGACATATTGCAAGGGATTGTCGAGCAGTAGCCATGCAGGCGACTCCGATTAATGCCATTTATCCAAGGACATGTTATGAGTGCGGAAGCCCGGATCATTTCCGAAACACATGTCTTAAGCTGAATAGGGCATAGGGGCAAGTGCAGAATAACCCGAATCAGGCCTTAGTGACTAATGGAACAAACTCAAACAGTAGAAACAATGGCAACCCAGCTCGTGGTTAGGTATTTGTAATGAACGTTGAAGAAGGACGCCAGGACCCGACCCTCGTGACGGGTATGTTCTCCTTAAACGGTTATTAGGCTATCATACTGTTTGATTCCGACGTCAATTATAGATTTATTTCCACTTAGTTCATACCTCTGTTAAAGGTAAAGCCTAGTGTCCTAGCCCTTTGTTATGAGATAGATATAGTGTATAACCAAAAAGGTAGAAACCGATAAGATAGTTCAAATCTCCACCACCTGGTAGCAAGACCTTTGGGTGCTGAAATGCCACCCATTCATTTTTTAGCAATCCCAAACTTTAACTAAAATTTTTCTTTTTCTTCAAAAAAAAAAGAAAAAAAAAAGCTTTTTAACAACTTTTAACTTAATTTCATGTCAGTTCTTGTTTGATGAGATGTGAGATTAAGTTTAAAGTTGCTACTTAGCTTAACATTTTAAAATGATTTGCTCAACAACGGACGAGGCATTTCATGAAGCCTAATCACTCGATAGTTACTATCAAAATGCCTATTTCATTGCGCCTAGTAGGACGAGCAGAAAGCCAAAGATACCTCACGTGCTTAAGACTTCCCTGGAGTACTTCGTAAAGACCTAACAGGATTTACCCCTCCTTGAAGAATTGAGATGCGCATAAACTTAACTCCCGGAGCGGCACCAATTTCATGATGCGCGATACTTCTCGAAGAAAGATTCTGAACCCGAATATCATCAGTTGAGAGTGCATAAGACTGACAACCCTAAAACCGCGTTCAGAACTATATACGGGCATTTCGAGTTTACAGGTTAAGTCCTTTGGTTTGGCCAATGCCTCCGTAGTATTCAAATATGAGAAATCCAATTAGAGCGACACACAAGAGGAGCACCTGTACCTATTATATCGAATCGTGACAGACGATTCACATCGCGATTTTGGTAGACACTATAGGACGCATTAGGAACACAGTTAGATTTGAGTACGACCTACCATTCCTAGACCGATGAGCAGGGTGAGCATACTATCCGACTTTATGAGATATACTTAGGGCATGCACTATCGATTTTGGAGGAAACAGGAATACACGTCCCTCTTAGTTGAATCTTCTCAACCTATGCAAATCTAAGTTTTGGATACCTACTGATCTGTTTATTTTAAAGCGATCCCAAAATTGTTCAAAAATGTTGAGTTTCTTTTCTTACAACTTGATACTTAACTTAATTTCATGACAGTTCTTGTTTGATGAGTTGTGAAGTTAAGTTAGATTCAAGTTGTTATGTAGCTTAAGGTTAAGTCCAACTTGTTGCTTAGCTTAATCTCATGACAGTTCTTGTTTGATGAGTTGTGAGACTAAGCTGGAATCAAGTTGTTACTGAGCTTAAACTTGTGGCTTAGCTTAATCTCATGACAGTTCTTGTTTGATGAGTTGTGGGGTTAAGCCAGATTCCAGTTGAGGCTCAACTTAAGCTACCAAAAATTTGCCTAAGGTTTTGATGGCTTTACTCAAGGATAGGAAAGCTTGCCTTACTGTGTGATTATTATGTGGGTTCATTTGTGTGATTACAAGAGGTTAGGAGGTATTGATAATACCAATTGGGAAGTAGCACCCGGTACTATTTGGGTTGACACTGTTAGGAATATAAATATTCATGTGAAGACTCGGTCACCCCGAGTATCTGTTAGCATTAACTAGTTCGTAGGATTATTAGAAATATTAGTAATAGTTTATTTATTAAAGTAATCGTGGAATGGGTCGGGTCTTTACCCACTGTCAGCTCACTCCACAGCCCACACAGGGCATCTAATATTGTACTATATAAAGCCCTTCCCAAACAAGGGAAGGGTTGGAACTTCTCACACTTTAAACTAATCCATTTCATTTTCTCTCTCTAAGTTCCCATTCTCTCTCTTTCTCTCTCTAAAGTTTCGGCCAAGATCTCATCTTTTATGTGTTATATGTTATTGAATATGCTACAATTGGTATCAAGAGCCATGGTTAGGTTCTAGTTATTGCATATTCACATATTTGTGTTGAGATGTTGGTACTTTTGTGTTATTTTTGTGGGTCGTATAGTTTAGCCGAGAAAATCATTGGTTTAGCTTTGTTTGTGGTTCAAATCGTTAAAACTTAGTACTTTTGTGTTTACATAGTTCTCTAGTTTAGTTTCTTGGCAATCTACGGTTGATTTGGTGTGTTTCGTGGAAGATTTAAGGATTTTCTTCACTATGGTTTGAGTTTCTGACGCGCATTCTTCGCTGCGGTTTGCCTCTAGATAAAGGTTTTTTGTTTTCGGTTTGTGCTAGTTTGGGAAATATCTGACTGCGGTTTGGTGATTATCGGGTTTGCGGTTTGGCGTTTAACCTAAAAAGGGAAACACGACAAAAGGTACTGAAAGTGATGTGTTTGTCCTTTGCTACTGCGGTTTGTATGTTCTTGTCCGTTTGCGGTTTGTCGTTTAGTAGTTGCGGTTTGACCAGTCCTGCGGTTTGACCTGTCTTGCGGTTTGACCAAGGTTGCGGTTTGACTCTTTTCGGTTTGAGTAGTTATGGTTTGACCAGTCTTGCGGTTTGACCAAGGTGTTGCGGTTTAACTCTTTGCGGTTTAAGTCTTTGCGGTTTGACTCTTTGCGGTTTGACTCCTTGCGGTTTAGGTCTAAACGTTGCGGTTTATCTTGTGTGACTGTGGTTTGAGCTTTGCAGTTAGCTAAGGGTAATTGCGGTTTGGGTGTTGCGGTTTGATACTGAAGTAATACTTTTAGGTGCAGTTTGACTCAAGTAATCCAATCACGGTTTATTCTTGATTTTAGAAAATCCCGCGAAAGATTCGATTTCTCGGTTTAAATCAAAGAATTGTAAAATCCCGTATACATTATGGCCAGCATAGCAGGCACTGCTTCAGATGACATTCAAGCTGTCGGGTCCGATACCCGCCCTCCTATGCTTGATAGGACGGATTATGAGTCGTGGGCACAACAAATTCGACTCTACTTCTTGGGAAAAGAGAATGGAGTTAACGTTCTCAAATCCATTGATGAAGGACCTTTTCAGATGGGCACCACGAGAGATACTGTTACTACCGATGAGAATGGAGTTGTCACGCTTGGAATTGACAGGCCACGTACTTACAATGATCTTAATGAGGAAGAAAAGAAGTGGTATGATGCTGACATCCGAGCTTCCAATATTGTAATTCAAGGCCTGCCCAAAGATGTTTACAAACTCATCAACTTCAACACTGAAGCCAAAGCCGTTTGGGACAATGTCAAAATGCTTCTGGCTGGATCAGAATTAATAAAAGAAGATCGTGAGGCGCAACTGTATGATGAGTTTGAGCATTTCAAGATGAACCCTGGAGAAAACATCACTGATTACTATGTGAGGTTTCATAAGCTGGTAAACGACATGAGAATCATCATAATGACTATACCAAACATCCAACTCAATTCCAAGTTCGTGAACAACATGTTGCCTGAATGGGACAGATTTGTCACTGCAGTCAAGCTCAACAAAGGTTTGAGGCAGACCAATTATGAACAGCTATATGCTTATCTTCAACAACATGAAAAGCATGCTGTTTATGATCGTCTACTCAGGGAGAAACTCAATCCAACAACAACCAATGATCCACTCGCATTGATTTCAACTGTTCAGCCGTACAATCAACCACAACTTGATCAAGCATATCATCATCCCATCTTATCACAGAATCAGACATTATTTGCTCAATCATCGATGCACCCACAACCTAATATGAACCCTCAGCTGGATTCAGGGTATTCTCTCACTGATCAGAGGATTGATGATCTTTCCAATCAAGTCTCATTGCTTGTTCAACAGTTCCGGGCAACACTCCCTCAAACCAACAATCAACTTCGAACTTCCTCAAACCCACGCAACCAAGCAACTGTGGAAGATGGAAGAATTATTGTTCAGAATGTTCAAGGAAGACAAAATGTGAATCCAAGGAATGTTGGTAGGGGGAATTTTCAAAACAGAGGTGGAAATGTCAACCAAGGACAAGGAAGGCAAGCAAAGTGTTACAACTGTGGTGGGTTGGGACACGTTTCTAGGAATTGCAATCAGCCCAAGCGTCCTCAGAACTCTGATTACTTCAAGGACAAGATGTTGCTGATGCAAGCTCAGGAAAAGGGAGCAGTTCTGGATGAGGAAGAGCTTTTGTTCCTTGCTGGTGATGGGGGAAACACATTTGATGCAGATGTGGATGACCAACCGGTTCAAGATATGGCCCTCAACAACCCAAACATCTTCCAAGCTGAAGATTGTGATGCATTTGATTCGGATGTTTATGATGAATCCACTGCTCAGACTATCTTCATGGCCAATATATCTTCTGTTGTCTCATCACCTCAACAAGCTGGTCCTTCCAATGCATCAGTCATATCTGAGGTACTAAAACTTTATGACACATATAACATGGTAGATGAACAGAAGATTCCCACCGAAGTACAACAGATAGATGATGTTGAATCAGATACTGTTAATATGGAAAAAAGCAATGTTATTTCATATGAACAATATGTGAGTCACAACGACGTGTCTGATGTACCAAGTAGTGCATCTTCTGTTGTAGAAAATGCTTGTGTTGTAGAAAATGCTTGTGTGGTAGATAATGCTTGTGTGGTAGATAATACTTGTGAGTTGCATGAGAACACCGTGTTTATCCCCGATGATACCTTGATCACTAGGCTTAACATATATAAAGATCAGGTTGCCATATATGAACAACGTGCAAAATTTGAGCTAACTGAACGTGAATAGAAAATGGATTGTCAAATGCGTACATTTGTCACAGAACGTAATTTAAGGGAAGAAACATTAAAAAGGGAGTTAGATTCATTAAGAACACAACTTAATCAAACTGTTAAGCAAAAACAGGAGATTCAAGAAAGTGTAATTACACTAAAACAGGACTTCAAAGAAAAAGAATCAAAACTCCTAAATGATTTTTCCAGACTTAAAACGTTGAAAAACAAGATTGAGAACAAGTTGTACACACAAGACCAGACCAGACAAACTGCTCAAATGATTCAAAAGCATAAAAGACTGTGATAAACATAGTGAATATAATGTAGGTAAACCTAAATTAGCTCTTCTTAGGAATGCTAAGGTAGCCCAACCTGCTTTATATGATGGAAATGAAATGCTTAAGACTGTTCATGCACCCCCTAATGTGTCATCACTTGAAGAGAGTAATGAGATAGAAGACAAAAACAGAGAGAGATTAGCTGAAAAAATGAAGGACTCAAAATGTATAGCCAAACGAGTCATAGTTAAACCCCATAATTACTATGAGCAAAATCGGTTGACTATCTTTGCACCTCAAACTAAGTTAACGCCTGAACAAATATTTTGGTCTTTGGACATAGAATAGAGAAAGGCTGATGCACTTAAGGACAATACCCCACCCCTTAGGAAAATAGCGGCTGCAATGGTGTATCCTCCCAATACACCTAGGCACTCAGTTCCGTTAACTCTTCCCACAGAATGTAAAACTCTAATTAGCATATATGTTCTTTGTCAACTATTTGATGATTTTGATAAAACTTGTAAAAAGAGAATTACACCAACGGGAATTACTGAAGGGGAAAGAGGTTTTGAACTAACCAAAGAATGCTACTTAACTGAGGTTATTCCATTCTTTAAGCTTTTTAAGGAACATTTTGAGGGTATGCAAACAACCCTTAGAAATGACGTAAATGAGATGAAAGCAGTATTTAAAGATATGGAAAATGAAGTGTCCCAATGTGCGATAGAACTTAAGAGTCGTGAGATTGAGAGAAAAAACATTCTCATCACCAATGAGAATTTGATTGCTAAATGTGTTGCCCAGGATGTGTTTTATACTGCTACTGATGCTACACTAACTGCTTGTCAATTTCATGAACTGTCTATTGCACTAAATGCTTCCCAGAATCGTGTTGTTGAGCTTGAGGGGGAGAATTGGAAATTGCATGAGAAAATTCAAAATGATGACCATGATAACATGGTTAAACGTTTTTCAAAACTAGAGGTTGATCATCTTAATTTACAATTAAAATATCAACACTTAGAAGAAAGATGTAAACTATCAAATGCCAAGACATCTTTGGATGCTCCTGAATTTGATACATATTTTGAATTAAGCAAACGCGATGAAAAAATTCAAGCTCACACTAACACGATTCGACAATTGAGGGCCTAAATTGCCCAACTAAAGTCTAACAAGAGTGATGCAATTGGCACCCATAAACCATTGTCCTTAGATTCTCAGAATTTTCAATATCAAGACACCATAAATAAGTTACACTATGAAAATGAATGTTTTCGTGCTGAAAATTCAAAAATCAAACAGCATTACAAAGAGTTATATGACTCAATTAAAGTCACACGAAACAGTCACAATGAAAAAGTAACTTCTTTGCTAAATGAAATCGAGAATCTTAAGACTCAGGTGAAAGGGAAAATGCAAATTATCACTTGTGAAAATGTTGTTCCAAAGGTTTCTGCTTGTAGTAAGTATGTTGTTGATGTTGTGCCTATTCCATTTCCCCTTAGGAACAATAGGTCTGCCCATCAAGTATATCTCAATCACCTTAAGGATAGTCTTGATACACTTTGTGAGATAGTTGAAGAGGATAGGATAAATAAACCACTTGATAGTGCAGTTGTAGATGCTTGCTTCCTCACTAAACGGTCTCAGGAACATTTAGAGTATGTCATTGGCACGGATCCTAAGAATGATAACAAAAGAGATAGATTTGTTGCATCATCATCTACGACCAAGAACAAGCACGTAACCTTTGATCTACCACTGAGAACATCAGAACCCAGCACATCAAAATCAGGAAAGCAAATGACAGTAAAACAAACTAATGTTCCCATCATTACTTCTACAGGAGTAAACTGTGACACCAAAGCTAGAGGGTCAAAGCCTAGAGGCAATGCAAGGAAAGATAGGACTGGTCCGGCTAAGAGTGGTCACGAGAAGAAAGTAGAAGACCAACCCAGGAAAAATAAGTTTGCAATGAATGGAATGAATCGTGTTGATTCTAGTATTGAAAGTACTATAATTAATTCGAATTCTAATGCTGTCTGCAAAACATGTAACGAATGTTTAATTTCTGCTAATCATGATGGTTGTGTTGTATCTTTTTTGATGTCTCATGTACTACCCCAAGTTAAGAATGTTAGAAAAACTGAAATAAGTAAGAAAATTTGGAAAGCAACAGGAAAAACGTTTGCTAATGTCGGGTATCAATGGAGACCCACTGGAAGAAAACTCACTTTAGGAGATCAGTGCCCCTTAACTAGATTGAATAACCATAAAGTTGTGAAGGTTAAGGAATGGAAACCAACTGGTCGAATTTTGCCTTTAGTGATACAATGCCCTGCTAATAGGTCAATTGCTACTTCTAGTGTAGTTTCCAATGTAAATACAGTAGCATCTGTGAATCTTGTAGTTCCAGAATTTGTGTGTGCTAACCAAACGGACCCCAGCTGCACGTGGGGATCCACATTTTTCAGTTATCCATCGTTGTCTGTTTTCAAATGCAGGTCGTACAAATCGTCCTTTGGTATTTGGACTCAGGCTGCTCAAAACATATGACTGGGGATCGCTCATGGCTCAAGAATTTCGTGAAAAAGTTTATCGGGACAGTTAGATTCGGGAACGACCATTTTGGGGCAATTATGGGTTACGGAGATTATGTGTTTGGCGAGAGTGTAATTTCCCGGGTATACTATGTGGAAGGACTAGGACATAATCTGTTTTCTGTTGGTCAATTTTGTGATTCCGATCTTGAAGTTGCATTCCAAAAACACACATGTTTCGTCAGAGAGTTGGATGGTATTGATCTTCTTAAAGGTAGTCGCGACACCAATCTATACACCATCTCTATTGAAGAAATAAAGAAGTACTCTCCTATCTGCTTGCTTTCAAAGGCCTCAAAGACCAAATCTTGGCTTTGGCACCGTCATTTAAATCACTTAAACTTCGGCACCATAAATGATCTTTCTCGCAAGGATCTTGTACGAGGCATGCCCAGATTAAAGTTTGAAAAAGATCATCTTTGCTCTGCATGTCAACTGGGAAAAAGCAAGAAGCATACTCACAAACCCAAAACTGTCAACACCATCATGGAAGTTCTTCACACCCTTCACATGGATCTATGCGAACCAATGAGAGTGCAGAGTATCAATGGAAAGAAATATGTTCTTGTGGTCGTCGACGACTACTCTCGGTTTACATGGGTAAAGTTTTTGAGAACCAATGATGAAACTCCAGAGGTTATCATCAAACTAATCAAGCAGTTACAAGTAAGGCTGAACAAAACTGTCAGAATCATCCGGACAGACAATGGAACTGAGTTTGTTAACCAACAACTCAGTCAATTTTATGAAGGTATTGGCATAACTCATCAGAAAAGCGTTGCACGCACTCCTCAGCAGAACGGTGTTGTTGAAAGACGAAATCGTACCCTAGTGGAAGCTGCAAGAACTATGCTAATATATTCTAAGGCTCCGATGTTTCTTTGGGCAGAAGCAATTGCCACTGCGTGTTACACTCAAAACCGCTCCTTGATACATACTCTTCACAACAAAACTCCTTACGAGCTGATACATGGCAAGAAACCAGATCTTTCCTTTCTTCGAGTGTTCGGTGCTCCGTGCTATCCGACAAATGACAGTCAAGATCTGGGAAAGCTAAATGCTAAGGCAGACATAGGTTTCTTCGTTGGGTATGCACCAGATCGCAAGGGATACAGAATCTACAACAAAAGAACTCGACAAATCATGGAAACTATTCACGTGAATTTCGATGAGCTGACTGAGCAAACGGCTCCGGGACAAACCAGTTCTGGACCCGCACCTAATTTATTGACACCTGGACCAATTAGTTCGGGTCTTGTACAGAATCCCACTCCTGCAATTCCTTATGTACCTCCAACAAGTGATGAGTTGAAGAAGTTGTTTGATCCAATGTTTGATGAATATTCTGAGCCACCAACTGGTGATGCTACAACTGAAGCACCACCTGCACCTCCAGCTGCTGATGCTCAAGGTTAAAACAACACAGATGGCCCATTGGTATCTATCTCAGTTAGTTAAGAAGCACCATCAGTCAGTCATTCACCATCATCATTGAATGTTCAGTCTTCTTTGGTACAACAAGGCTCTCCAATAGATAATTCTTTTGAGGTGAATCCTTTTGCTCCTGTTGATGATGTTCCATTCGAGAATATCTTTGCTCCCGAATCTTCTACAGAGACATCTTCTTCAGGGGATCTTAACACGGCAACATCAGTTCACTACCCTCAACCACATGATCATCTCAGAAAATGGACCAATGATCATCCAATTGACAACATCATTGGGAATCCTTCTCATCCGGTCTCCACAAGAAAGCAACTTGCCACTGATGCATTGTGGTATTTCTTTAATTTCATACTGTCAAAAGTTTAACACAAGGACTTCAAAGATGCTTTGTCTAAAGACTGTTGGTTTACGGCAATGCAAGAAGAAATTCATGAGTTTGATCATCTTGAAGTATGGGAATTGGTGCCTCCTCCAGATTGTGCAATGATTATCGCTCTCAAGTGGATCTTTAAAGTGAAACTTGATGAGCATGGTAACGTTCTGAAGAATAAGGCACGGCTTGTTGCAAAAGGGTATCGACAAGAAGAAGGCATAGACTTTGAAGAATCATTTGCACCGGTTGCTAGAATTGAAGCCATCAGAATCTTTCTAGCTAATGCTGCCAGTCAGAATATGATTGTCTACCAAATGGATGTAAAGATAGCATTTCTAAACGGTGATCCGAAAGAGGAAGTCTATGTCAGTCAACCAGAAGGATTTGTGGATCCTGATCGTCCTACTCACGTCTACCGTTTGAAGAAGGCTCTATATGGGCTAAAGCAAGCACCCAGGGCGTGGTATGATACTTTATCGAAGTTTCTTCTGGCCAATGGTTTCTCCAAAGGTGTTGTTGATCCTACACTATTCACTAGGAAATTGGGCAAACAACTACTTCTTGTTCAGATCTATGTAAATGACATCATCTTCGCCTCTTCCGATCCCAAGGAATGTGATAGGTTTTCTAACGAGATGAGTTCTAAGTTCCAAATGTATATGATGGGACAAATGTCATTCTTCTTAGGATTACAAATCTCACAAAGTCCCGGAGGCATCTTTATTAATCAATCCAAATATGCAAATGAAATCTTGAAGAAATTTAGATTTGATTCAAGTGATGCAGTTGACACCCCTATGATTAAGAGATCGAAGTTGGATGAAGATCTCTCTGGGATCTCGGTTGATCAAACAAAGGTCTGAAGCATGATCGGATCTCTAATGTATCTAACTGCTAGTAGGCCAGATCTATTGTTTGCTGTATGCATGTGTGCTCGATACCAATCCAAGCCTACCAAGAAGCATCTGGAAGCAGTAAAGCGGGTCTTTCGATACCTTTAAGGGACTATTCACATGGGTCTCTGGTATCCTAAGGACACCGTCATGGAACTCACGGCATATACAGATGCAGACAATGCGGGGTGTCAAGATACTCGTCGGAGTACGTCAGGAGGTGCTCAGTTTTTAGGAGAAAAGTTGGTTAGCTGGTCATCTAAAAGGCAAATGAGTACATCTATATCTTCTATAGAGGCTAAATACATTGCCATGTCTGCATGCTGTGCTCAAATTCTTTGGATGAGATCACAACTATCGTACTATGGCCATGCATACAACAAGATTCCTCTGTATTGTGATAACAAAAGTGCTATTGCTCTTTGCTGCAACAATGTCCACCACTCCCGATCAAAGCACATTGATATCCGGCATCACTTCATCAGGGAACAGGTGGAAAAAGGGGTTGTTGAACTTTACTTCGTGAGGACAGAGTTTCAATTGGCTGATATCTTTACTAAGGCGCTTACGAGAGAACGGTTTCAATTTATTCTCCCGCGACTTGGCATGAAGAGTTTGACTCCAGAAACACTCAAGGGTCTTCAAGAAGAAAACGAGGAGTAAAAGATTTGCTTCACATATCCTTGTATATATTTGTATATATCTTTAAAAAAAAGAAAGAAAATAGAAAAATATAAAACCTATAAAAACCCTAAAAATCAGAAAAACAAAAAATACCAAAAATAGTTCTTCTAGGCATGTCTTCTGTTTATCGATAACATTTACGGTCCTAGAAATGTCATTCAATAATGACACGGGTCTTTAAATGAAGCTCGAGCAGAAGTTATATTAACTGGTTAAAACATGTCCAATCAGCTTCCAGTTACTTCAGTCTGCAACCCGTGCATTATTATGGGGAAAGCATGTCGCTAAAAAGACGGCTGTTCCTCCAACTAGGTGATGTTCACCTGGGCATGGATTACTTTATATCCATGTTTCTTCGATTTGATGTACGTTTCAGTGCATTATTCCTCGTATAAGAAGAGAAGTCTTCTTTACATCGCAAGTACTTTCCAATCTATGATTCTTCAGGAAAGTATTTGTATGAAAACTTGGTGGTACCATGAGTTTTGAATATCAATCAAAATTGAATCTTTCATAAAAAAATATATCACTCAATCAATGACTACAGCTATTCCATTAGAAGACGTGTCTTCGATTGAGGGGGAGAGTGATGATTTTCAAAATTCTATATCATCAAAACATGTTACTTTGTACCAAATAAGCAATGAATTTTATGAAACTTGTTGCTATGTGTCAGTGTATGATTTTTGTTAAATTCAAAATCTTCCAAACTTATCATACCTGTCACTAACATTCTCCCTCATAGATTGAGGGGGAGCATCGTAATGTTCCATTATCAGTATATATTAAATCAGACCACATTTTCTCCCATAATTTCTAAACTTATTTAAATTAATTGGGATCACAAATCTCAAAAGGTTTGAAATTTTTGATCGAGGGAAAGAATGTGATTTAAATATGAATACTGATAAAATGTGATCTTTTGAACTCAAGTGTAGGCTCTCTCATATGTGCTAAACTATTTCGTATATCGATGCACATATTGAGGGGGAGCAAATGGTTTATGATGGCACTTGTGGAAGAATACCAAAGATCGACCAATCTTATTTTAATGTACTGGAGTTATAAGGATGGTGAGGTTAGGTATTAGTTCCCATGATCCAACCAGAATCGGAGGTATCTTCCCAGGGACAATCCTCTAGTTAGAATAGAAGTCCTTAGGAATGATTAAAAAGGAGAAAAGTGAATAAGGGAAGAGTGCCGACTGAGATGGAGCTAGTACTGGAACAAACCCAACAAGGTACTAGTGGTGAAGTCTCGGTAAGCGCTGAAGGGGTTGAAGAATGAAAAAGAAATGTAAAGATAAAGGGTGAAAAGAAAGAAGCCCTCCTTACACTTTAGGCAGAAACCGGGTCAATACATATGCTGTCAGAATCACTAAGTTGATTGCTGACATTGAAAACAAAGTATCATGGACCCAGTGATACGCTGCACAACCCTCCCTAGCCACTCAAGGTCCCTCAAAGGACTCTTGTTTCATTTGTCACAGAGATCAATACATGTCTATCGTCTCTCTCACTCCGAGTTAGATGATATTGAAAAGGTGGCAGTCCTCTCCAGCCTCCGATCACTAAATCAAAATGCACTATTGAGTCTAGAGCCAAGAGATCATCCATAAATCTCATTAGGACACACTTCCAATATGCTTGCTGTTTCATACACCGTGAAAAGTAAGAAAATATATGTTAAAGAGTCCTACACATTATCCTTGTGGTATTGCAAGAACATCCGAGTGATACGTAAGTACTCACAATGAAGATGGAAATCATTCTAGAGCCAACATCAAACAAGCTCTTGGTAGGTGACATGTGAGATCCTTCATGGATCAAATTTGTGACAACTTGAAAGAAACGATGGGGCGATTCACATTTGAATCAAACTTGTTCCAGGAAATGGATTGACGGATGCTTTTGGAAAACCTTTCAATGTGCTCACCAACTGAGTTTCGAGCACATTGATTGTGAAAATTTTCAAACAAAAGTGTTAACGACAGAAATGTGATTCAATTTATAAAACCCTCGTTGTGTTGCATAATATGTTTATCTAGTGACACGCGAGTGATTTTTCTAATCAATTTCTCGTCAATCAGTGGGTATTTAATTCACTGATTCACTCTACCGTGCTGTCTGCTTTGAGACGTTCCGGTATGAGAACATGCTTAGTATGATGATTCTGACATTAATTTGTTGGAAGACTCATTACTACAAGCTGGAAATTCCTGTCAAGGAAAATCTTCTTTAAAGGGGATTCTACCTGATCACAGGTCGGTCTTCACAGAACCAAAGGTTAATCCAACCACACCGAGCGAATGACAAAGCCATATTCGTTCTCCAACTTTATTGCTAACTGTTTTATTTCAGATTCATTTACAGATGGTGATGGTGGTACCTGATTCCAGTAGAGACGTGTCAATCCAAACTCCATGCTCACACTTACAAATCATTATCAAAGACACCATGATAGTTGAAAGACCTACAACACAGCTTCCGCAACTCTGATGATAGTTATCATGATCCAGAAAAGTGTGAGCATGCAGTCCAAAGGTCACAACAAATCCCATGGAGGCAATATTACTACAACGGATGAACTTGGAGATTTACGAAGACTGATGATCTCAAAGAATGCTCAAAGATCACAACTTCACACAGAGACGATGCTGAAACAAGATGACTAGAAGACATATGTTGGATGATATCATCGAATAATCTTCAAAGATCATCCAAGACAAAAGATCAGTCGTCAAAAGAGTTTACTGCTAAAAGTGCAAAGTTTCAAGACTTTGAAGAATCAAGACTACGAGCTAGGAATTTACAATCATGTAATAGAATGCTAGAATTTAAAATATTATTTCCGGGGTGACCTCCCTTAGGGGGAGATTGTTAGGAATATAAATATTCATGTGAAGACTCAGTCACCCCGGGTATCTGTTAGCATTAACTAGTTCATAGGATTATTAGAAATATTAATAATAGTTTAGTTATTAAAGTAATCATGGAGTGGGTCGGGTCTTTACCCACTATCAGCTCACTCCACAGCCCACACGGGGCATCTAATATTGTACTATATAAAGCCCTTCCCACACAAGCGAAGGGTTGGAACTTCTCACACTTTAAACTAATCCATTTCACTTTCTCTCTCTAAGTTCCCATTCTCTCTCTTTCTTTTTCTAAAGTTTCGGCCAAGATCTCATCTTTTATGTGTTATATGTTATTGAATATGCTACAGACACCCACACCCTTATCCTTCTGTGTGCAACCTAATCAAAGGGTGAATACTGTCCGTTCAAGCTCAGATCCTTAGTCATGAAGCGAAAATTGAATTTTGAGGAAAAAATTCTTTTAACGGGGGTGGACTATAACAACCTGCAACTTTTTAAACCCTTACTCAACCTTAAGTTCAGATTATTTTAATTTTTCAAATCGTTTTATGCTTTACTTCTAGCTAAACTGAACAAAACGTGAAAGTAGAGCACAACGCAAGTCGGCACGAGTCTAAACCTAATAATACGTTATATAATTAATTTAAGACGTTTAGAGCAAAGATAGACGTATAAATAATCATTTTTAACGAAAAAACGATTCTAAAATTAATGGTGCAAGTTAGAAAATCTCACGGAAAATTTTACTAACCTAAACGAGCCCAGGGAATAATAACGAGAAGTTTAACTAAATGGCACTTAGGCCCCCTTGTCCATAATTACACTTTAGCTCCTTGTGGTAACTAAGGTTGGCAAGATTAGTCCAATAGTTAGTATAAAAAGGGAAGTGATAGCCATTTTTCATTTTTAGGGTTTGTGTTTCTCTCTTGCACTCCTTACCCGCTACATCATCAATCCCATCGCCGGCCACCACCATCAATCCCATCACCAGCTACCACCACCGAACACCACCACCGCCATCTCCCACATCACACCGCCACCACTAATCTTCACCTTGTGACTCCCTTGTCGCATTTAGCTACTACATGCGCCAAGAAAACACCACCACCACCACGTACGCACCTCCACCACCACAAAAACCACTAGATTCGAATAAATCCGAGTTTGTGAAGGTAGGATACACCGTTTCACACACGTGTGTGACTCGGTGTGAGTAAAACTCATGGTTAACGAGTTGGGTTTTAATGTTTTTGGTTAGATTCGGGTATAAAACATGTGGGATAACTATTTTTAATAACTAAAAACGAGTTTGGTATCATTTACTTGGGTTTGTGTTGTCGATTCGAGGTGGAGTCTTGAGCATAAGCTCACGGCCGTGGCTTATTGTTGCATTTGGAGGTCGTGTCGAGTTGTGGTTATTGTTGTTTTGTTTAGTTTGGTTGTTTGTTATTTTATTTTTGTTTCGGATCGAAGGGTTTGGTAAACCCGAGTCGTTGTCGAATTTAGATGTAGGATTAGATTATTTTTGGGTTGGAAAGAGTTTGTGGTTGTTTTGGAATTGTGGCCGAGAAGACCAAAGGGTCCGTTTGGTTGTTTGTGGCGTACTGAGGGTCGAAGCCGAGACCGAAATGGTCTCGGCATGGTGATGTTCTAGTTTTGTTATTGTTGTTGTTGACTTGGGAACTTGAGGCTTGAAACTTGGATATTGGATTTGGATTTGATTATTAGTTATCGAGCCGAAGGTTTATGTAACACCCCCAAAATCAGAATGCAGCGGAATTAACATCTGGGTGTTACTTAACTGGATCATAACATAGGTAATAGAGAACAAATTTATCAAATTCGTTTTAAAAGCTTTAAAATTGCAAAAATCGTCCTTGTGGTTTGGTTAAATTGCCCGTTTGGTCCCTGTATTTCATTAAGTGCAAAAATGGTCCGGATTTGGCACTGTTTCATTCACTTTTGGTCCTTCAACATTGAACCACAAGGATGAAACGTGCAATTTGGCCAAACTACAAGGACAATTTTTGCAATGATGAAGGACCAAAAGTGAATGAAACAGTGCCAAATCCGGACCATTTTTGCACTTAATGAATTACAGGGACCAAACATGCAATTTGACCTAACCACAAGGACGATTTTTTCAATTTACTCTTAAATAAAACATCAGTTTTACATGATTTAAATGCGGAAAAACAAGGCCCATTATTTAATAGTTTTCCCATTGTACAAAAACCCTGGTCATGAGTGCCACGTGTGCACTCCAAAAGTGTGCCTATGCCCCTGCCACGCACTGCCTTGCATCGTCATATAGTAAACAGCTAAACACCTGAGAAAAACATGCTAAAGTGTCAACACAAAGGTTGGTGAGTTCATAGGTTTACATAAAACAGTAAGTTGGATCATAAGTTCATGAGTTTAACATATCTAAGAGTGAAATGTCATTAAAGTGCTATTACTCTGCTCTAAGTCTCCTGTCACCGAAGCTACAATAATTTGCATGCGAAGACTGCACATAATATCATGGGTAGAATCAATGAAGTACTAAGCATTGCGTAGAGTGCAATATGATAACAAGGGTAGTGTCCATGTAGTACTAAACATTGCGGCACTTGCAATATAATAACTTGGGAAGAATCCATGTAGTGCTAAACATGCGGAGAGTGCATAAGATATAGTACTTAGGCCAGCAGATAATAGTTTACGAACAGAAGCATTGTTTAAAATGATCCATAAAAGTAAGCATGTTTCTCACCCCAAATAGTTCAAAAGAGTGAATTAAAAGTATTAGTGGGGCTATGACTCACCTTGAGTATTATCAGCAAAGTGAAATATGAAATTAAGCAGGTTATGGAAACAGCTTCAACACACTGCCTGAATTAATAATTAAAGTTTAAGTTTTTAAAGTTTTGGCTCAGTTAAGCACAATGAGTGTGAGAACAAGTAATGGATAATGGTTTGACTCTAAATGTGTGAGTTTGATATGCTTAAAATTCTTAAAGTTCAAAAATAATATTATATCTAATATTATCTTGTTTTTATGTTTTAGTTTCCACAATTTTCATTTCCTCGAGTGTCGTTGAATAACACGTTAAGTTTATTCGTTAAAAAGTACGTTAAATAAATATAAACGTAACGAATAAAATGTACTGAAACGAATAATAAATGCATGTATGCAAATGAGATATGCAAAACATAAATGAAAATGAATATAAGAAATTGTTACTTTCCAGTCCTTGTACTTTCCCAAAATGTACACTTTATACCCTAACGGTGTAGGTTTTGCACCGTTAGTTAGTCCAACATTACAAATTAAGTCCATAAGTTTCCCCATATGACCCTTTATGCTCCCGCTTTACTGAATTATCAATATATACCCGTGGTTTACTGTTTTTAACAGTTTTGGATGGGTTTTTATCACTTTGGCAGTTTTAGTCCCTAAGGGTGAAACATTTTGCAAAGTTAGTCCAAAAATCACAAAAAGAGTGGGATTCGATTTCTAAAAGTTTCAATAAGCTCACATAGCTTATTTAAGTCAAAATGATCAGCTTATATTCAAAATGGCTTATTTTTCTGGTTAATGGGCCCATAACGAGACTATTTAAGGCCCATTAACAAATTGAGATTCGTTGGGTCAAAAACAAGGTTGGGCTTTTAAATGGGCTTATTTTAGCATCACAAAAAAGTATTTCTTACAGCTTATTGATAGCTTATACGCCTTGGCTTATTGGGCTTATTTCTTGTTCAAGCCCAATTTCGGAAAAATATACATAAAGGATAACGAGCGAGTGGTGTTTAGTTTAAGCTTTTTAGAAGGATTTTAGTATTTTATAATGGAAAACTCCAAATAAGAAATTAATAGTTAGCCATGTATAGAAATGGGTCGAGCAATAAAATTTATGTGTTGCGTGTGTATTTTCGATTATAATGGGGTCATTTCTGGGTCGTTCGGGACAAAAATAAAAATGAACATATATAAGAAATGAGGGTATGCGATATGATACCAAATGAAATGATGTTCAAAATGAAATGAAATGAATATGTAAATATGATATAAGTGTGTATTTCGTTAATCTAGCCATCCATCATAGGAGGTCACGTTATATGTACGAAAAATAACAAAAGGAAAGCGTATAAAAGAATGAAATGAATATACGATCGAACCAAAATAAAATAAAAAACAATGCATGATATGTTTAGGATGTTAGAAATGAATGAAAACAAGTTAAATATAACTTACAACACCAAAGAGAGGGCGTGGATTCGTTAGTATTATCAGGAATTCGGATATGGTGCTTTGTTCGATTACAAATGGCTCGAATGGATTAAAAAATGGATCGAGTAGAGGAGAAAAATGCTCCTAAAATTCGCGGCAGTAATGAATTTTTGAGAGAATGCAATGTGTTTTCATGTATCTATTTTTACGAACGCATATATATATAGAGATAGCATGCTACTAGCTTTATTTTAACAAGGCCCATCTTATCCTGACCCCCCCTGTAGGGGGTGTTGACTTTTGTCTGCTGCCGCCGCCTGTACTGTCTGCTTTAAAACTTGTACATTTTGACCAAAATAGGCGGCCCCCACATGGTAGGGGGTTCCTATAATAGAGGCCTTTTAACAATTGCAATTTGACATGGATAATGTCAGAGATATTATTCAATTTGTATATTCGGATTGCATGTGCAATGTATTTCGAAAATTTTGATAAGATACAGATTTGATTTAGTATATTATTTATATATATATATATATATATATATATATATATATATATATATATATATATATATATATATATATATATATATATATATATATATACATATATATATATATACATACATATATATATATATATATATTGATGAAGCGAAAAGTGTACCGCTTTTAAGGGGTCATTTAAGCCCTAAATCGTATTTATTTGATCAAATATTGCCCTAAATCGTTCCTTTTGTCATTTTAGGTACTTTTGAGGAGAAATCTGGAAAAGGAGGCATTTTGGACGTTTTTGGAGCATAAAAGTGAAGAAAACGACAAAGTCTCAAGAATCGGCTAAAAGTTACTCTTGACGGCGTCAGACTTTACTCTGGACGGCGTCATGCTTTGGCAAGAAAAAGTGGACGTGAAATTTACTCATGATAGGCCAGTGAAAATAGCATGTGAATTCTGACGGCGTCACGCTTTAACTTGATCAAGGGCGTCACGGCTTAAATCATAAGGGGACGGCGTCACGTTCACGAGCTGACGGCGTCAAGCCTTGATAAGCCAGAATGGATTTTTGAAGAGCTAAAGAGGGACGGCGTCAAGAAGGTCACCCGGGAACCCTAGAAGCGGCGAGGTGACGGCGTCACAATCCATAAGGTGACGCCGTCAGATGCAAAAGTCTATATATAGTTTTCTAATTTTTTGTCATTAGAGAGAGCTTAGTGTGTGGAATTTTGGGAGAAAACCCTAGGACGAATTTAGCTTCTTTTTCAAGGCTTTTTGCCTTGAGATCTTCCATGTTACATTGAAGATAAGTTATCAATTAATCATTCAATATGTCTATGTGTTGTTTGATTTTATCTTATTCTTGTCTTTTGATTAACATGTTAGGCTAAATTTATCTTGTGTTTGCTTAGATCTAATGAAACCTAGCTATTGATTATTGGTTGTTAGTGTGTTATTAGTTGTATTGGATGATTGTTTATCTATGTTAGGCTTAAGAAAACTGGCTAACTTCCTATTCGGTAACTTGCTTGAACGTCTTAAGAAACATGAACCAAATGCGTACTAAAGGTTTTTTTTATGGTTGTATTTAATGCACAAGCGAATTCTAGTGATCCCATGTTAGGAGCTTCCTAGCCGGCTCTACATAGGAGTGAAGTAGGAGCTTGTAGAGTTGGGGAAGTAAGTACGCCACCCCACGAATGGTATTAAGGAATACACCCGTCATCCACGCGACTAATACACACTAATTAACCGGTAAAAGATAGTTAGGGAGTAAGGAAATCTAAGTAAACACATTTCTCTACACATAAGTTTCTCACCACATTTTCATTTTTGTTATTTTATTTTATTTGCATCCGTAGTAATTTTGGGTTAGTTGACTAGCAACTAATTCCGCCCACTCTTTCAAAACCGAGATTTTACTTGCTTTCATAAAAATATAAAAACATAAAAAGAATCTTCCTCAACCCTTAGACCTAATTAGAGTAGTCTTTCACACCTAACGAACACTATTCCCTGTGGAGAACGATCAATCCCCCGTACTTACCACTACACTATACTACATCGGTCAGGTACACTGCCTGGTGGGGTTGTAAGCCTCTTGGGATCCCTCGAGAGGTAAAACCTGTTGTAAGGTTGCAAAACCCACGCATCAAGTTTTTGGCGCCGCTGCCGGGGAATAGTTATTGTTTAGGTTGAATTTTTATTTCTATTAGGTCTACTCACTAGATTCCTTTCTAGTGAGATTTTTATTTTCTTTTTCTAGGTTTTCTTTAGTCTATCTATTTTCTTCGTGTCTTTGTTCGTAACCATACCATCCGACATCATGGAAGATGGTAATATCCTTAACCCCCACAACCCACCACCACAACAACCACCACCACCTCCTAGAGCCCGTACTTTAGGAGAGTATTCCCGTCCTAGCCACCATGGCTATCGAAACACCATTGAGCTCACCCAAGGAGCCAATATCACACCCTTGCGATCCGACACCATCCGGTTGGTGCAAAGCGGATGCGCATTCCATGGACTTCGTTCTGAAGATCCTAATCAACATCTCAAGGACTTTCTTAAAATCGTTGATTCTATAGACCTTGATGTTGCCACTCGAGAGACGACCCGATTGCGTCTCTTCCAATTCTCTTTGCGGGACCAAGCTAGTCAGTGGCTAGAACGTCAACCCGCAGGATCCATTACCTCTTGGGATGATCTCACCACTCGTTTCCTTGCTCAGTTTTTCCCACCGGGAAGAACTACCAAGCTAAGGAATGATATCTTGATGTTCCAACAACGTCAAGGCGAAACTCTCTACGAGGCATGGACTCGATTCAAGGACTTACTCCAAAAAGTCCCTCACCATGGCATAGAACTTTGGCTCCAAGTCCAAATCTTCTATGACCATATCAATCTCTCCACGAGGCAAACCATTGACCAATCGGCCGGTGGCAAGCTATGTGATCTAAGTGCGGAACAATCATGGGCTCTCCTAGAGGATCTTGCTCTTTATGACAACGAAAGTTGGAGTGATCCCCGTGATTTGAATAAAACGGTCAAGGCAATATCTTTGCCTTCGAACAATTCAAGCACTTCCGACCGTAGGATCATAGAACTTGAAGACCAAGTCAAGTTTCTCATGAAATCCTACGAGGCTCCTAAACCTTCAAGCCAAGTGAACAAAATCACTTCTTCATGTGAATTATGTAGTGGTCCCCACGACACTCGTGATTGCATGGAACTCCCCGAACAAGCTTTTGTGGACTACGCATCCTCGCGTACCGACGGAGCGGGAGACAAGTGGTACACTTTCAAACCCGAGCCAAACCATTACGGTGATTCATACAACCCCTCATGGAAAAATCACCCGAACCTTAGGTGGAAACAAAACCAAAACACGCAACAAACCAATTCTTCCAACCCACCTAATCGTTTCCAATCAAGCGGTTCCAACTCGAACCGTACTTTCAACAACAATCCTTCCGGCAATGGTAGTACCAACAACTTTGAAGGATTGATTTCCCAATTTATGGCATCTCAAGAAGCTCGGATAGCTAGATTCGAGACCGAATTCAATCAACAACAAACGGAGATGACCACTAAAATTGGCAACTTGTTGAAAGCTCTCCATAACCAAGTGTTATCACCTCCACATAAGGACGCTAGGAACACAAATAGCGGACCCCAAGTAAAAGACCCCTCTTCATCCAAACACGTCCACTTTGTCAA
This sequence comes from Artemisia tridentata subsp. tridentata, assembly GCA_021014915.2. Lineage (NCBI taxonomy): Eukaryota > Viridiplantae > Streptophyta > Magnoliopsida > Asterales > Asteraceae > Artemisia > Artemisia tridentata. The sequence goes on along the minus strand of CP139501.1, from coordinate 223,067,998 downwards.
CATTGTCACTATTAAACCAATTGATAGGAATGAGGATAATAGTGAACCAAAGGATGAGGATAGGAAAGTCGAGGTTGATAAGGAAGTTAGGACAAGTGAGATTGAAGAAGTAGATGATGATGAGGACTACTTCAATAGGCTACCCACTAAGGAAGAGCGTGCATATCATACAAACTTATTCGATGACCCCGAGACACCATACTTCCTAGGTAGACCCATCATAGAAATAGGCGACCCTTCTAATCTCAACATACCATGCAACATTGGACATCTACATGTGTGGAAAGCTTACATCAACCTTAGATCGCCCATAAACATCATGACTAGAGCCCACTACAACTTGATAATGAAGAATCAACTTGGGTATAGGATGTTCCCTGACAAGGGTTGGATGAGTAACTTCACGAGAAGAGTTAAGGGATTACCGGTTTATGTAGGAAACTTCACCTATGTCACCGACTTTGTAATTGTAGAAGATATCCGCCCAATAGTCGATGCATCCTTGACTCAAGTGGTTTTTGGAAAACCATTTGTTGAGGTCTCTAGAATGACTTATGAACCTTCCTTAGGGATAGTTAGATTTAAGGATGAGACCGATGAAGTAAGCTACCAAATGCCATATAAGATAGAACAATTCCAACACTTGTCAAATGTTGAGAAGGAGCTCAAGCAAGCGGTCTACTATAGGAATGATGAGGATAGAAGTAAAGGGGTAGACTATGTTATGGAAAGGATATTCGGTTTCTACAAGGATTGTTTGAAATTAGGACCGGAATATAAAACCGGGAAGGAGAATGGCCTAGGAACCGTGACCGATGATGGAATCACGTAATGTACGTGACTTTGAGTCTAGCTACAAGACTCGTTAATAAAGAAAAGCGCTTCTTGGGAGGCAACCCAAGCTTTATTTGCTTTATTTGTTTTATTTGCTTTGTGTGTTTATTTATTTGCTTGTTTGATTTTATTTTCCGTATGTGTGTTTAATTTTTATTAGTATTGATTCATGTTCAAAAGTAATTTGTGAAAATGCTTTATTTTGTTTTTAACTTCGTCTTAACTACATATAAAGATATTTTGCAAAAGTTAAGTGTAAGGGAAATCTAAATCGGTTTATTAGAACACAAATTAACATGAATCGTAATAATAATAAATTAACATACATATTAGTGTTTGTTTGAGTCAAATGCTTGTATCGAGTCATAATGATGTTTTGCAGGATTTCCAGGAATTAAGGTAAAGGTTTTTCCAGAAATTTTCCGGAAACTTAAAATGAAAATTTTTGTCAGGTCATTTCTGACGGCGTCAGGGTTTATAACCTGACGGCGTCAGATTTAATTTTCAGAAATTTTTGAAAGTTTTGTTTTCATAAAAAGTTTTTATTAAAATCTCCAACTTATAATCTCCAGGAATCTGCAAAGTTATCATTCCACAAGCATTATATCCTTATATATAGATTTTATCCCGCCGATGTTATGCAGGTTTTCGTGTTTGTTTTCTCAGGTTTAACAGGTTATTTTGGACAAGGAAATGTTTTGAATCAAGCTTGTGGCGATGCATTAGTCATGGAGCTTCTACATTACTTTGGAGGAAGATCTAACCGTGTAATTTCATTATCCACCGAGCGAATCAGGGGAGTATTTGATTTCATTCTTTTACCTTATTTACTTTTACATCTTGTTATTTGAACATTGGGGACAATGTTCATCTTAAGTGTAAGGGGGGGTAAAAGTTCGATTTTTGAGAATACAATTGCGCTTGATTTTTGTTTGTTTAATAGTAGATGTGTAATAAAACTGAGATAAATACCTGTTAGGGCAATTTTAGTGCCAAATTTAAAATTTTTTACAACATTTAGGAGTGAAACTTTGATCTTAATGAGCGTCTCACGGATAGGAGTTATATGACTAGCACAAAAACCGTACCACAAAAAAATTTTCCACCCCAAATATGTGAGGTTCGCCCCTAGAATTGGTAGGAAAAGCATTTATGCTATGATGTGTGTACCGGTAGCACTTAGATTCTAGAACTTGCGTTAGGACCATTCCAAGGCCACAAGTGAGACTACATTCGTGTAGTTAGATTTACTACATGATAAGAGGCATTAGGATTAACCCATTGTTTTACACCTGTGTTTTTGTTATAATTACTTTGGCTACATTAGTCAAGTAATTCTCCCACACCCTTTGCGTTGTACTCATTTTTAGTACACGATACCCCTAGTACACCCCTCAGAGCCTATCTTTTCGTTTCGACCTTTAAGCATTTTACTTAAAGGAAGAATTTGTTACACCCCACTAAAATGTACACCCAAATCGCCTTAGCCTACCTTGTATGCACTCATCTTTAGTGCATTATTGTTACAACATTTGTTTAAACCCAAGTTAATTATCTAGTTGATTACATGGTTGCTAAGTCGAGTCATATCCTTGTACATATTGTTTTGGGACGATTGGGACTCATGGGTAAAGTACTAGTGTAATGGAGTAATGGGGAAGAACATCATTTATTACCCCCATATGTGCTAAATGTTTTAAAAGTACTCCAAGTTTTTCAATTATCTTAATTCGAGTCATTAGATTAGTATTTGTAAAGTTATGTAAAAATTCAAGTGTAAGGGGAATGCAATACCCCTATGATGTATTATTTTGGATGGTAGGGTAAAAGTGTATGAAAAAAAAAAAAAAAAAAAAAAAAAAAAAAAAAAAAAAAAAAAAAAAAATCAAGAAAAAACACAAAAAAATGAGAAAATGAAAAATAGAAAAAACATACGGACTACCATCCCGTTTCATTTTATGTTTATTTTATGTTTTTGTTTTTGTTATTTCGTTTCTAGCTTAAGATCAAGTCTAGTCTTGGCTTAGCAACGTTGTATAGTACATGTAATTAATCAAGATCTTTAACTCGCCACCAGTAAAATATCCCTTATCCAACAAAACCGTGTTTTCCTTTTCCCTACACCTAACGTTATAACCCATTTAAAAGCCCTCTTTGATAGTTTATCTTTGGTGCTTACGCCTAGTGGAGGAGGTTTTCGATCCTTTCCCAAGCCTATGGTAATCTATTTGCTATGACAGGTAGTGAGAGATATTATCCGTTTTCATTTATGAGATTTATTTTGATGACACTTGAGAGATGTGAGTATCTAAACACTACTTGTGAGGTGCTAGTATGTAATCTCCGTGCTTATTATGATTGAAGTGGAACGATTATTTGTTGTAATTACTTTTATGTTTGCATTAAATGACCCCTAACTTGTATTTTGATTAGAATAAAAGCGCATTTATTTGAGGACAAGCAAATCTCAAGTGTAAGGGTATTTGATGAAGCGAAAAGTGTACCGCTTTTAAGGGGTCATTTAAGCCCTAAATCGTATTTATTTGATCAAATATTGCCCTAAATCGTTCCTTTTGTCATTTTAGGTACTTTTGAGGAGAAATCTGGAAAAGGAGGCATTTTGGACGTTTTTGGAGCATAAAAGTGAAGAAAACGACAAGGTCTCAAGAATCGGCTAAAAGTTACTCTTGACGGCGTCAGACTTTACTCTGGACGGCGTCATGCTTTGGCAAGAAAAAGTGGACGTGAAATTTACTCATGATAGGCCAGTGAAAATAGCATGTGAATTCTGACGGCGTCACGCTTTAACTTGATCAAGGGCGTCACGGCTTAAATCATAAGGGGACGGCGTCACGTTCACGAGCTGACGGCATCAAGCCTTGATAAGCCAGAATGGATTTTTGAAGAGCTAAAGAGGGACGGCGTCAAGAAGGTCACCCGGGAACCCTAGAAGCGGCGAGGTGACGGCGTCACAATCCATAAGGTGACGCCGTCAGATGCAAAAGTCTATATATAGTTTTCTAATTTTTTGTCATTAGAGAGAGCTTAGTGTGTGGAATTTTGGGAGAAAACCCTAGGACGAATTTAGCTTCTTTTTCAAGGCTTTTTGCCTTGAGATCTTCCATGTTACATTGAAGATAAGTTATCAATTAATCATTCAATATGTCTATGTGTTGTTTGATTTTATCTTATTCTTGTCTTTTGATTAACATGTTAGGCTAAATTTATCTTGTGTTTGCTTAGATCTAATGAAACCTAGCTATTGATTATTGGTTGTTAGTGTGTTATTAGTTGTATTGGATGATTGTTTATCTATGTTAGGCTTAAGAAAACTGGCTAACTTCCTATTCGGTAACTTGCTTGAACGTCTTAAGAAACATGAACCAAATGCGTACTAAAGGTTTTTTTTATGGTTGTATTTAATGCACAAGCGAATTCTAGTGATCCCATGTTAGGAGCTTCCTAGCCGGCTCTACATAGGAGTGAAGTAGGAGCTTGTAGAGTTGGGGAAGTAAGTACGCCACCCCACGAATGGTATTAAGGAATACACCCGTCATCCACGCGACTAATACACACTAATTAACCGGTAAAAGATAGTTAGGGAGTAAGGAAATCTAAGTAAACACATTTCTCTACACATAAGTTTCTCACCACATTTTCATTTTTGTTATTTTATTTTATTTGCATCCGTAGTAATTTTGGGTTAGTTGACTAGCAACTAATTCCGCCCACTCTTTCAAAACCGAGATTTTACTTGCTTTCATAAAAATATAAAAACATAAAAAGAATCTTCCTCAACCCTTAGACCTAATTAGAGTAGTCTTTCACACCTAACGAACACTATTCCCTGTGGAGAACGATCAATCCCCCGTACTTACCACTACACTATACTACATCGGTCAGGTACACTGCCTGGTGGGGTTGTAAGCCTCTTGGGATCCCTCGAGAGGTAAAACCTGTTGTAAGGTTGCAAAACCCACGCATCATATATATATATATATATATATATATATATATATATATATATATATATATATATATATATATATATATATATATATATATATATATATAATTTAGTTTAAAAGAAATATTATATAGATTATGTAGTATACGTGCCCGAGTGAGGTTTACTTTAGGTCTCGTTCATAAACCAAATGTTCAAAATAAAATGTGGGATTTATCACTCTCCATGTAAATAAGGAAGTATAAATGAGTGGGCTTATGTGTTCCCGACATGGCATGGGTAAGGTAAGAAGAAGAAAATGAGGTCTAAAACTAGTTAGGAGAGAATAAGATAGGTGGGATAGAAAGAGAGAGTTAGATTTTGACCCTAGGTGAGAGTCGTTATGTAAAACCTACATTTTAGGTGTTTTAAGCATAAGTTGAGATGATGATGAACATAAAGTAATGTTATAGTATGCCTTGTGACATGTTGCAAATGTGAACAAAGACCATGATGGTCGTAAAGTGATGAAAGTTATAAGAAAGATGTATAGAAAAATAAAGCATTATAGTAAGAATGTTAATGTAATGGTGAAATAGCTATGGTAAAATATGAAAATAATAGTAAAGATGGTGTGATTCGTTCAAGTGACATATAGTCATTGACGGAAAATTTAAATTAAAGCGAGTGAGAATGTGAAGTAATAGTAATAGAATTGACTAAACTGATAATTAGTTATAGTAAATATGTCTTGTGTGACATGATGAGTTAGAAGGAGCCATATGCTTATAGAAATTAAGCAGTAAGTTGAGTGGATTGGGAGTAATGGTTGCGTTATAGTAAGCTTGGAGTTGCAAGATCACCTAGATCGTTGCAACTAAATGGAGAAAGGATTGAAAATGCTAAGAATGAGGTGTATTAAGTGGATAAGTGTTGGTTAGTAATGGACGAGAGATTTCGGGAACGAAATCTAAATAAGGGGGTAGAATTGTTAGACCCATTTCCCGGATACAAATAGGCCCCACCCTAGATGGAATTGACTAAGGGCTTAACGTGATTGGCTAGTCAACGAATGCTAAGTTAAAGTCAAACCCGATAGTCAAAGAATATGTATTGTGGTTATAGAAAGTATTATGTGTCACAACTAGAAAGGAAATGGACTTCAAGGACCTAAGTTTCCATTGTGGTAAATGAGTTATAAGTAGGATGTGGCCAAAGTGGAAAGAAAGGGACTTAAGGGACTTAATATAGCAAATGGACAAAGAGGTTTAAGTAATATCTACTTGGAGGATTTTAGAGAATCCTACCAAGTTCCATCATTTTATAAGAGGGTGTTTAGGGTCCGGTTTTGGGGCAAAGAAAAGGAGGGAAACGAGGGTCAGTTCTAATAGCTTAGGAAGAAGATGATGAGAACCTTATGCTAAGGGTCCTTCCTAGCAAAAATCACCACAAGTAAGTAACTCTAAGCTTATGTTAATAATGATTATAAGGGTAAGGTTTATGGGTAAGTGAGGATTCATCATATGATCAAGGTATAATCATATGATGATCAAGAAAGAAAGATGAGTAAATTTATAATGGGTTAAAGCTAATTAATTAATGGGTTAAGTATCATATGATCATATATGATAACATGATGATTAAAAAGGATTAAGGGTTATGATGGTTGTTATAGTTATTGGTTATGTGTTATTAAGTGTTATGTATGATGATTATGAACTAGGATGATGTTGGTGATGATGATGAATATGATGATGGTAAATTAGCTTTGGAAGCTAAAGTAAGTAACTTGGTTACTATATGCTTAATATGGAAGTTGTTATAGTATGTGATTATGAATGTTTGTGTTAAGAATGGTTATAGATGTTTAGAAGATGTGATTAACCTAGAGACTTGATTAATGGGATGTTATAGAACTAGTCTTTGGATTATGGGAGAATTAAGGTATGTGTTGAATGCCTTATGTGTTTATGAGTGTTATAGTTATGTGTTATAGTGATGTATTCATGATGCATATGTGATGATGGAAGTATTAATCATGTAATAGCCAATTACTTACTAAGCGAAAGCTTACCGTTATAGTTGATAATGTTTTGTAGGTTCTATGGCAATGTTGTACCCCCCGAATTTCTAAAATGGTTTATATGTATGTTGTCGAGTGTCAAAGTTTATGTCTTTGTTGTTAAAGTTAAATATGTCAAACGGTTCGTTATAGTAACAGGTTGTAGTGTTTAGAGTCATGGATAAAGGGGTGTTTGGAATAAGTGTATTTATACCCATTTTGGGTTGCAAACGGGTCGAATGGTTATGAAAATGATTTATTATGTTATGTTAACGATTTCTGGAGGTTTTGGTGTTATGCCGAATTATGGAAGTCATTTTCCGGAAATTAGAGTAAGTTGTAAAAAGTTAGGGTTGTTAGTAAAATCTGGAAATGGGAGCATAAGGTCTTCCATGCCTGGACTTAAGGCCTTCTGCAATTAAAAGTGGTTTTCGTAGTTTATGAGTTACAGGTCATACGCCCTTATGGGCTGGCATAAGGCCTTCTGCCTAAAAAATGCATTTTCACAGTTTCTGAGTATAGACCATACACCCTTCTGGACCTTGGGCATAAGGGCGTATGGTACACAGGTTGTCTTGGCAGATTTTTGTCAATGTTTGAAATATTATATCTTTTGAACCGTAAGTCGTCACAGGTCGCGCCACACGGCGTTTCGAAGGTAATTGAGTCTAGTTTCATTTAAAAATAGTCTAAAGGTTTGAATGTTTATAGAGTTTTGTTAATGGTTAAAAGAGTAACATATTGTCCATTAAAGTTGGGTCATTTTCGCATAAAAGTTCAAATTTCAATGATTTTATGATGTGTCGTTCACGGGGTGTTTCAAATTGGTATCAGAGCTTTGGTTTAAGTGAATTAGGTTTCCTTTTAGGTTTCCTAGACTTTAACCACTCGTAGTTGCGATGGACATAAGTTAAAGAAATACAGAAACGTAATAGCTAAGTTATAGAAAGTATTATGTGATGTGTTATATGAATTTAAGTTAAAAGCCTTGAACATGTTTTATAGTATTGATGTGTTTGTGATATAAGCCCATGGCGGACTAGATGTGGTAAGGTGAATGGATCACCGTACACTTTGGATAGTGTCGGTGATTGTTGGGAATTAAATATTCTGAAGTTAGAGTATTAGAAATTACTCTAAGTCAAAGATACTGCTAGTTCATGATCAAGGTACTGCTAGTACATCAAGGTACTGCTAGAGCAAGTTGAAGATACTGCTAGTTGTTTATGGTACTGCTGATCAGTGACTCATAGGATAAGATCGAAAAGATATTTATTGTATTTTGGTCAGACATATACGGTAGATAATATCTTACTCCATGTGCTTAGTTAACAAGTTGTATACATAGATACATGTTGCATCTTATGTACTGACACAATATAAGAATAAGTTAACCAAGTAAGTCGGCTAAGACTTTAAGCAATTTGTAAAGATCTCTTGCAACTATAAAAGAGATCTTAGACTTGGATATTGTGTACACAGTTTTAAGTGAATATCTGTTAAGACATAGAACAAACACAAATCACAAGTTGTAACATAAGATTCAAGGTTTTGTAACCCTAGTGAGAAACACAAGATCACTCGTATTATTTTGAATAATATTGAATCGTTTAGTGAAAAACTTTCTTTGTTCATTGTTAAGTAACAAATATAATTCTTCCATTTCCATAACATACATAACCTTCTAAGTGTGGTTAAGTAAATTCCGCGTGCTTAATCATATTAACTCAATATATCTTATACACAAAGACACAAGGTTTAACCACCTTAACCGTGTATCAATCAGGTCCTCACAGTTGGTATCAGAGCTCAGGCTGATATAATTGAATTAGAAGAAACAGAAATGGATGCACATGATGCTCAAACAAATGTTGCTGCAAAGTTGCCCATGATCAAACCTAATGAGTTTGAGTTATGGAGGATGAGAATTGAGCAATATTTCATGGTCCAAGATTATACTCTTTGGGATATCATTATATATGGTGATTCTTTTTCACCAAGCTACTCAGAGGTTGTCCTAGAAGGTAAAACAAGTAGGAAAAGAAATACTGGACCAGTGTCAAATGAAGAAAAGATACTGAAGATAAATGATCAGAAAGCAAGAAATTTGTTGCTTATGACCATTCCTGGTGAGCAGATGCTATCATTTAACAAGTATCTTGATGCAAAAACTCTTTTTGAAGAGATTTGTGCATATTTTGGTGGTAATGAAACTACCAAAAAGACACAGAAGACATTACTAAAGTAATAATTTGAAAACTTTACTGCTTTTAGTAATGAGACTCTTGATAAGCTATTCTCAAGATTACACAAGCTTGTCAGCCAGTTAGCTGTGTTAGGTGTTGAGACAGAGAAGGAAGATCTCAACATGAAGTTTTTAAGAAGTCTACCTGATGAGTTCCACACTCATGTTATTGTCTGGATGAACAAACCAGACATTGAAACAATGAAGCTCAATGATTTGTATAACAACTTCAAAATTGTTGAACAAAATCTTAGAAAGTCTGGAACTTATGGTACTAGTTCTGGGAACGTGGCACTTTTGTCATCTCCTAGTATTGGTAAGTCTGAAGAGGTAGAAGAAGTTGAAAGTGTTTCTAATGCTACAAATGGTGGTCCTTCTACTAGTTCACAAAAGACTGTTGCAGGACTTGGTGATCCAGCATTCTATGTATTTATATCTAGTCAGTCTAGTGGTTCTCCTCTAAATCATGAAGACCTAGAGCAGGTTGATGGTGATGATTTGGAAGAGATGGACATCAAATGGTAGGTTGCTTTGCTCAGCATGAGGGCCAAGAAGCATTGGCAAAGAACTGGGAAGCAAATTACCATAAATGGTAATGATACTGCTGGGTTTGATAAGAAGAAAGTGGAGTGTTTCAACTGTCATAGGTTAGGACACTTTGCTAAGGAGTGTAGAAGCCCAAGAAAGCAGGAGAATAGAAACACATGGTATAAGCGAGATGAGTGTATTGTTGAGTTGAATGATTCATTAGCTAAACACAAAAATGAAAGAGAAAATGTAAAGGTTTCTGTGGATGTTTTAGCTCATTCCTCAGAAGGATTCAATAAGCTTTGGGAAGCCCAAGTTATTGATAAGGTTAATTCTGGTGTTGAATTTAAGTCTGTACCCCCACCATACAGAGGTGTTCATTCACCTCCAGGTATTGATTTAGCACATACAGGATTACCTGAGTTTCAAGAACCAATCATGGAATATGGTTCTAAGGTCACTAAGAGTCCAAAGATAGAAAAGGTAAGTAAAAGTTTAGATAAAACTTTATCTTATCAGGACAAGGTGTCCTTTGTTAAGAAAGGAGATGCTATAGTTGTTGAAGATTGTACAACTGATAGTGATAGTGAAGAAGAGCAGGTTATGTCTAAACCTGTATTGGTTAAGAAAGTAGGAACAAGTATTCCTAAGATAGTCAATCACAACACTAACAGGCCTAAGTCAAATGTTAAGAATGATAGGAAACCAGTTAGATATTGTGAACAATATAGAACTACAAACAAGCCCAGAGGTAACCAAAGGAATTGGAACAACCTCAAGTCTAACCAAATAGGTGATAACTTTGCTTTTTACAACAAAGCTTGTTATACATGTGGTAGTTTTGACCATCTTGCAGCTTTCTGCAACCAAAGGGTAACTGGGTATGAAAACAATAGGGTGAACTACAAAAGGCAAACTCCTCAAACTCATTTTCACTCTAACACTCATAGAACAAAACCCAGAACAGTCTCAAACAAGTCTGGACCAAAAGGTCCTGATAGACAAAAAGGTCCTGCTAATACATACATAAAGGTATTTCCAGTGCAAATTAAAGGTCCTGGTAGATCAAAAGGTACTATTAGACCTATGATGACTGTTAACCCAAAATTAACAGCTAAGGATGCAAAAACAACTTTCATACATGCATCTAAAACTGTTCTAAGGCCCATTCAAACAAAAGCAGTGGTCCACAAACAAATTTGGAGACCAAAGGGTGTGACTTCAAAGTTAGCAGACTCTGCTAAGCATGTTATTCACTCTGCTGCTAAGGGTAATAGGGCAAATGCTGTTAAGGCCTCAGCATGTTGGATTCAAAAATCCAATGTCGCATCAACAGTCCTTAAAAGATTAAATTATATTGATGCAAGAGGCAGATCCAAGTCAGTAATGGCTTGGATCCCCAAAGAAAACTAACACTCTTATTTGTGTGCAGGAACATTCTATTGATCATCAAGATCAAGGATACTCAGATAGTGGATGTTCCAATCACATGACAGGCAACATGTCTTATCTTTCAGATTTTCAAGAATTCAATGGAGGATATGTTACCTTTGGAGGTGGTTTTCGTGGCAAAATTTCTGGTAAAGGTACTATTAAAACCGGAAATTTAGATTTTGAAAATGTGTACTATGTACAAGAGTTAAAGTATAATCTTTTTAGTGTTTCACAAATGTGTGACAAAAAGAATAATGTCCTTTTTACTGACACTGAATGTCTTGTTCTATCTAAGGATTTTAAGATGCCTGATGAAAATCAAGTACTTCTTAAAATTCCTAGAAAGGCCAATATGTATAGTGTTGATATGAAGAACATCATTCCTAAAGAAGATTTAACTTGTCTTGTATCAAAGGCCACATTAGATGAATCAATGTTATGGCATAGAAGGCTTGGTCATATTAACTTCAAAACCATAAATAAAATTGTTAAGAATGGTTTGGTAAGAGGTTTACCTCACAAAAGATTTGAAAATGATCAAACATGCATTGCTTGTCTAAAAGGCAAACAACACAAAGCCACTTGTAAGCCCAAGATTTTTAACTCTATCAATCAGTCATTGTTTATGCTTCATATGGACTTATTTGGACCAGTTTCAGTAAGGAGTATACAACATAAAAAATATTGTCTTGTTATAACTGATGACTATAGCAGATTTACATGGGTTTTCTTTTTAGCCACTAAGGATGAGACATCAAGCATCCTTAAGGAATTCATTACACTGATAGAAAACCAAGTAAGCAAGAAAGTAAAAGTCATTAGGAGTGATAATGGGACAGTGTTTAGAAATAGAGTTATGGATGATTTCTGCAAAGAAAAAGGTATTAGGAGAGAATATAGTGTTGCTAGAACACCACAACAGAATGGAGTGGTTGAAAGAAATAATAGAACACTAATTGAAGCTGCTAGAACAATGTTAGCTGATTCTAAGCTACCTATAATCTTTTGGGCAGAGGCAATTAACACTGCTTGCTATGTTCAAAATAGAGTTTTAGTTGTGCAGCCTCACAATAAGACATCATATGAACTCTTTAATGGTAGAACTCCTGCAATAGGATTTCTTAGACCTTTTGGATGTCATGTGACAATTCTCAATACCTTAGACCATTTAGGAAAATTTGATGGTAAAGCAGATGAAGGTTTCTTAGTTGGATATTCTCTTGTTAGCAAAGCTTTTAGAGTTTACAACTTAAGAACTGAGAAAGTTCAAGAAGAACTACATGTGGAGTTTCTGGAAAACAAATCCAATGTAGTAGGTCAAGGACCAAAATGGATATTTGATCTTGATTATCTAACAAATTCTATGAATTATATTCCTGTTGTTGCAGAAACTAATAATTTTTCAGGTTCACAAGCAACAAATGAGGTGGAGTTAGATAAAGATCAATCTGATGTCATTATGCCATTGTGGTCAAGTACCAGTGTGGATTTAGCTTCAAACAATGATGAATCTTCTTCTGGTAAAGCAAAAGAAGATGTTGAAGCTCAAAGAAAAGATGTTGGAACAGAGGAACAACTCAATATGTTAAATATTGATGGTACTGCCGAGACAGAGAAAGGTACTGTTAGTACTTCTAAAGGTACTAGTAGTTCATTTGAAGGAACTGTTAGTTCAGTTGAAGGTCCTGCTGGTCCTTCACACTCAAACGATGCAGAGTTCCAAGATGATGAAGTGGATTTAAGTAATCTTTCACTATTTTATCATGTTCCTACTACACCACACACAAGGATTCACAAAGTTCACTCCCTGGATAATGTGATTGGAGATATACAATCTGGTGTGAAGACAAGAAGACAATTGGTCTCTTCAGATCAAAAAGGGATTCTTGATGCCCTTTATGCTTCAAAACAACATGAGCTTTCAAACTCTTGTTTATTTGTATGTTTTCTCTCTCAAAAGGAACCAAAGAACATTCTTACAGCCCTAGATGATTCAAGCTGGTTAGAGGCTATGCAAGAAGAGCTTCTTCAGTTCAAGATTCAAAAGGTTTGGGTGCTAGTAGATTTACCTAGGAATGAAAAGGTAATTGGCACTAGATGGGTTTTTAAGAACAAAAGGGATGAAAGAGGAATTGTGATCAAGAATAAGGCTATACTAGTAGCACAAGGGTACACACAAGAAGAAGGAATAGATTATGATGAAGTTTATGCTCCAGTAGCAAGGATTGAGGCAATTAGGCTGTTTCTAGCTTATACTTCATTTTTAGGCTTCACAGTCTACCAAATGGATGTCAAAAGCACATTTTTATATGGTGAAATTGGAAGAGAGGTGTATGTTTCATAACCTCCTAGTTTCATTGATCCATTACATCCAAACAAAGTGTACAGAGTAGTCAAAGCTCTCTATGGCCTTCATCAGGCACCAAGAGCTTGGTATGCAACACTAGCTTCCTACTTATTAGAAAATGGATTTCAAAGAGGAAAGATTGATCAGACACTTTTCATCAAACAGCACAAGAAGGATCTTCTGTTAGTGCAGGTGTATGTGGATGACATTATCTTTGGATCTACAAGGAAGGAAATGTGTTTAGAATTTGAGAAGCTTATGAAAGATAAGTTTCAAATGAGTTCTATGGGAGAACTTACATTCTTTTTGGGTTTGCAAGTTAAGCAATCATCTGAAGGCATCTTTATTAGTCAAGACAAATATGTTGCAGAGATACTTAGAAAATTTCAATTTGCTGATTCAAAAATTGCAAGCACACCAATGGACCCTGAGAAGCACCTTCTGAAAGATGAAGATGGAGAAAATGTAGATGTACACAGTTACAGATCTATGATAGGCTCTTTGATGTATCTTACATCATCTAGACCTGATATCATGTTTCATGTTTGTGTTTGTGCAAGATTTCAAGTTACTCCAAAGGTTTCTCATTTAACTGCAGTCAAGAGAATTTTTAGATATCTCAAAGGTCAACCAAGGTTGGGTATATGGTATTCTAGAGAATCTCCTTTTGACCTGGTAGCATATTCGGATAGTGACTATGCTGGTGCTAGCTTGGACAGAAAGTCAACAACTGGAGGATGTCAATTCCTTGGGTGTAGACTTGTCTCATGGCAGTGTAAGAAGCAGACAAGTGTGGCAAATTCAACAACTGAAGCTGAATATATAGTTGCTGCAAGTTGCTCTAGTCAAGTTCTATGGCTTCAAAACCAACTCCTTGATTATGGGTACAATTTCTTAAACACTGTTATTTATATTGATAATAGTAGTACAATTTGTATTATTAAAAATCCGGTACAACACTCTAAAACAAAACACATTGAAATTAGACATCACTTTATAAGAGATTGCAATGAGAAAAGATTAATTCAAGTTCTTAAAATTGCTTCAGAGCATAATTTTGCAGATCTGTTAACAAAAGCTTTTGATGTTTCAAGGTTTTAGTTCTTGATAGCAAGTATTGGAATGCTTAATCTTTAAATTTTCAATATGATGTGTTTTTGTACATAAATTTTTGTTGGTACTGCTGGATTTATAAGGTACTGCTAATATATCAAAATTTGAATTGTGTTATTCATACAGTTGATTTTATGATTATTCTAATGCAAAACAAGTACTTTGTACATTGTTCTTTTGGTTTTAGACTAACTATTTCAGGTATGAATATGTGAACACAAAGGATATTTCAAGTGAAATGGGAACAGCAGAATGCTTATCAAATTGCTGACCATAATAGGTTTATGATGGACTGAGTTTAGGAATTTAACCTCCTTAAAACTTCTTTCTTGAAATCTAGTTATGATATTTCACATTGAATTGATGACTTAGTTGATCAGATAGTAACTGATACAACTCACTTTCTATCATTTTATACTTTCAAGTATAATGTGTAAGTCTGAGGACATCTGATAGAAAGAACAGCTAGTAAAAGTGAATCTAACACTTGTGTTGGAGGTAACAATTACTATGAGCTGGAAACCCTGTCAAGAAAATCTTTTGAATAGATTTATCTTTTCACAGGCAGTTAGTGATAACTGAAAAACATTGGTTCTCACACAACCAGAGGTTGCTTTAAACCGGAATGCTAATTAAGTGTCTGTTATACACTTGATTCTTTCAAAATGGTTGAAAGTAGTATGATTTTTCAATTCTAAAATCATGAACATACTACTAAGTTAAATGATTTCTTAAAAGGATTTTCAAGGATTCACAAAAACCATCCATTGATGGATTATGAATCAAAATGTCCACTGATTCACCTCTCATAGGAGTTAACACACCTAGAAGTGATGAGGACAGCAACTTAAACTTTTAAAGAATTGATGGCTTCATGTACAATATTGTCTGACAACAAAAGCTACACATTGATAGATCAGTCAAAGGTACATAGTGAGATCTTCCAAACAAGGGGAGGAAACAAAAGTTTTTTGCTTCAGGGGAGGTAACAATCTCAGAGAAGGAAATAATTGCCCAGAAAAGGAAGAATAAACCAATATATGGAAGGAGAAGACAAGAGCATACAAGATGATGATGTAGAAGTTGAAATAGATCAAATATCTAGAAGGGATGAAGCATTTCTAAAGGAGAAAGTTCTATCTAGATCAAACGAAGGAAAGTTTCAATTTCAGTTCATTATGTTTGTTTATCACTTGCAAAGGCATGCTGATAGATGATTTCACTTGTTGAAATCATTGTCTCTTACAATTCCTCCATCCAAGGAAATTGCACCATCTTTTGGTACAATGTTTTGATATTGCTGAAGTCAAAGAAGAACAAAGCAGATGAGTTCAGAATAGAAGAATAGTTCAGATTCATGAAGTGTTTGAAAGATCTTCACAAGTCCTCATTTAATTCAGAAAACATGTTTGAAATGATTCACATGTTTTGGGGAGGATTGTTGGGAATTAAATATTCTGAAGTTAGAGTATTAGAAATTACTCTAAGTCAAAGGTACTGCTAGTTCATGATCAAGGTACTGCTAGTACATCAAGGTACTGCTAGAGTAAGAAGGTACTGCTAGTTCAAGTTGAAGGTACTGCTAGTTGTATATGGTACTGCTGATCAGTGACTCATAGGATAAGATCGAAAAGATATTTATTGTATTTTGGTCAAACATATACGGTAGATAATATCTTACTCCATGTGCTTAGTTAACAAGTTGTATACATAGATACATGTTGTATCTTATGTACTGACACAATATAAGAATAAGTTAACCAAGTAAGTCGGCTAAGACTTTAAGCAATTTGTAAAGATCTCTTGCAACTATAAAAGAGATCTTAGACTTGGATATTGTGTACACAGTTTTAAGTGAATATCTGTTAAGACATAGAACAAACACAAATCACAAGTTGTAACATAAGATTCAAGGTTTTGTAACCCTAGTGAGAAACACAAGATCACTCGTATTATTTTGAATAATATTGAATCGTTTAGTGAAAAACTTTCTTTGTTCATTGTTAAGTAACAAATATAATTCTTCCATTTCCATAACATACATAACCTTCTAAGTGTGGTTAAGTAAATTCCGCGTGCTTAATCATATTAACTCAATATATCTTATACACAAAGACACAAGGTTTAACCACCTTAACCGTGTATCAATCAGGTCCTCATAGTGATTATTATGTGATTATGTGAATGTGTGTTATAGTAGCGATTAGAAATATGAATGCTTATAGAAAGGTGAGATTAGAATTGCGTTATAGTAAGGAGTTATAGATGGTTAATGTAATTATGTTTGAACCGTGTGATATTGATGACCAACATATGGTCTCATTATATTCAGTGGTTAATGGTTGGCCGTTAATGTGGTATTAGAGATGGGCTAATAGTGAGTTATAGGATGAGATGAATAAGCATGAATGTGTAATGATGAGAAGTGTGTTATAGTATGATGAGATGATGGCATAGTTGATGGACACATTGATATTAAGTGTCTAATATTATAAGGTTATAGAATGGGAATAAGGTATGTTGTTATGAGATGATGAAATATAGTATGATAGCATGTAATGATGAGATGAGAATGATATGTCTTAAATGCTAATAACCGAAAATGAAATGAGTTAAAGTATATATGAGTAAGAATGTGATGATATGTGGTATGGTAAAACACGACGAGATTGTGTTAATGTTATAGAATGTGTATAAAGGATAAAAGGATGCTAAGGAGTGTGTTATAGAATAAAGCTACTTCAGGTTTAATGAAATTAAAATCGAGCAGACTAAAAGTGTATTAGTAAAGTTGTGGAAATGGTTAACGAGGGTTAAAGGATGAAAGTTATAGTAAGATGAATAAACATATAAATGTGTATATATGATAAGCAGGTTTCAAATGCCCTATGAACTAGCCGTAATTAAATTAAAATGGATGTAATAATATGTGTGTTAAAGTGATAATAGCTTGGATCCAATGTGTTGTTACAGTGTGATGTTACAGGCAACTCGGGAAACGTTACAGTGATTGTTACGGAAATCCTACGGGATATGTTATAGTGATCCTACAGGATGTGTTATAGCCTGAGTTAGCAAGTGAATGTTACAGAAATCCTTCGGGATAAATTGAATTGCCTTCACCGGCAAAGATTGCCTACATCCTTGGCATGTTTAATAGTCCATTCGGGAAAATGTTAAAGTAAAATGGATCCAAGCTAGAAAATGGAAAAGTTTAAATTATGAACGATAAATGTGGAATGATAAAATTTGAAAGTTAAAGCGTGTAATAGATAGGTACGAGTGTTATGTCGAAAGTGTATAAGTAGGTTGGTTTACGATTTCCTTATTTAAATGGATTGGGACGCTTTTTCATTTAAATAAAGAAATTATGAATCGCCGAACCATGAGTTTATGTTTCTTGATTTACATTGATTGGAACGCCTCTCTATTTAAATAAGGAAGTATAAATCAATGGGCTTATGTGTTCCCGACGTGGCATGAGTAAGGTAAGAAGTAGAAAATGAAGTCAAAAACTAGAGAGGAGAGAATAAGATAGGTGGGATAGAGAGAGAGTTAGATTTTGACCCTAGGTGAGAGTCGTTATGTAAAACCTACATTTTAGTTGTTTTAAGCATAAGTTGAGATGATGATGAACGTAAAGTAATGTTATATTATGCCTTGTGACGAGTTGTAAATGTAAACAAAGACCATGATGGTCGTAAAGTGATGAAAGTTATAAGAAAGATGTAATAAAGCATTATAGTAAGAATGTTAATGTAATGGTGAAATAGCTATGGTAAAATGTGAAAATAATAGTAAAGATGGTGTGATTTGTTCAAGTGACATATAGTCCTTGACGGAAAATTTAAATTAAAGCGAGTGAGAATGTGAAGAAATAGTAATAGAATTGACTAAACTGATAATTAGTTATAGTAAATATGTCATGTGTGACATGATGAGTTAGAAGGAGCCGTATGGTTATAGAAATTAAGTGGTAAGTTGAGTAGATTAGGAGTAAAGGTTGCGTTATAGTAAGCTTGGAGTTGCAAGATCACCTAGATCGTTGCAACTAAATGGACAAAGGATTGAAAATGCTAAGAATGAGGTGTATTAGATGGCTAAGTGTTGGTTAGTAATAGACGAGAGAATTCGGGGACGAAATCTAAATAAGGGGTAGAATTGTTAGACCCATTTCTCGGATACAAATAGGCCCCACCCTAGATGGAATTGACTAAGGGCTTAACGTGATTGGCTAGACAAACCCGATAGTCAAAGAATATGTATTGTGGTTATAGAAAGTATTATGTGTCACAACTAGAAAGGAAATGGACTTCAAGGACCTAAGTTGCCATTGTGGTAAATGAGTTATAAGTAGGATGTGGCCAAAGTGGAAAGAAAGGGACTTAAGGGACTTAATATACCAAATGGACAAAGAGGTGTAAGTAATATCTACTTTGAGGATTCTAGAGAATCCTACCAAGTTCCATCATTTTATAAGAGGGTGTTTAGGGTATGGTTTTGGGGCAAAGAAAAGGAAGGAAAAGTGGGTTGGTTCTAATAACTTAGGAAGAAGATGATGAGAACCTTATGCTAAGGTTCCTTCCTAGCAAAGATCACCACAAGTAAGTAACTCTAAGCTTATGTTAATAATGATTATAAGGTTAAGGTTTATGGGTAAGTAGGGATTCATCATATGATCAAGGTATGATCATATGATGATCAAGAAAGAAAGATGATTAAGTTTATGATGAGTTAAAGTTAATTATATAATAGGTTAAGTATCATATGATCATATATGATAACATGATGATTAAAAAGGATTAAAGGTTATGATGGTTGTTATAGTTATTGGTTATGTGTTATTAAGTGTTATGTATGATAATTATGAACTAGGATGATGTTGGTGATGATGATGAATATGATGATGATGGTAAATTAGCTTTGGAAGCTAAGGTAAGTAACTTGGTTACTATATGCTTAATATGGAAGTTGTTATAGTATGTGATTATGAATGTTTGTGTTAAGAATGGTTATAGATGTTTAGAAGATGTGATTAACCTAGAGACTTGATTAATGGGATGTTATAGAAATAGTCTTTGGATTATGGGAGAATTAAAGTATGTGTTGAATGCCTTATGTGTTTATGAGTGTTATAGTTATATGTTATAGTGATGTATTCATGATGCATATGTGATGATGGAAGTATTAATCATGTAATAGCCAATTACTTACTAAGCGAAAGCTTACCGTTATAGTTGATAATGTTTTGTAGGTTCTATGGCAATGCTTTGGCTTGGATTAATGAATGGATATGCGAAAGGTAGAAGGTTTGGTATGTGATAGGAGCTTAGTATAGAATACCGAGCTCAAGTCAATGTTGTACCCCCGAATTTCTAAAATGGTTTATATGTATGTTGTAGAGTGTCAAAGTTTATGTCTTTGTTGTTAAAGTTAAATATATCAAACGGTTCGTTATAGTAACAGGTTGTAGTGTTTAGAGTCATGGATAAAGTGGTGTTTGGAATAAGTGTATTTATACCCATTTTGGGTTACAAACGGGTTGAATGGTTATGGAAATGATTTATTATGTTATGTTAACGATTTCTGGAGGTTTTGGTGTTATCCCGAATTATGGAAGTCATTTTCCGGAAATTAGTGTAAGTTGTAAAAAGTTGGGTTTGTTATAAATTCTGGAAATGGGAGCATAAGGTCTTCCGTGCCTGGACTTAAGGCCTTCTGCAATTAAAAGTGGTTTTCTTAGTTTATGAGTTACAGGTCATACGCCCTTATGGGCTGGCATAAGGCCTTCTGCCTAAAAAATGCAGTTTCACAGTTTCTGAGTACAGACCATACGCCCTTCTGGACGTTGGGCATAAGGGCGTATGGTACACAGGTTGTCTTGGCAGATTTTTGTCATTGTTCGAAATATCATATCCTTTGAACCGTAAGTCTTCATGGGTCGCGCCACCCGGCGTTTTGAAGGTAATTGAGTCTAGTTTCATTTAAAAATAGTCTAAAGGTCTGAATGTTTGTAGATTTTTGTTAATGGTTAAAAGAGTAACATAATGTCCATTAAAGTTGGGTCATTTTCGAGTAAAAGTTCAAATTTCAATGATTTTATGACGTGTCGTTCACGGGGTGTTACAAATTGGTATCAGAGCTTCGGTTTAAGTGAATTAGGTTTCCCTTTAGGTTTCCTAGACTTAAACCACTCGTAGTTGCGATGGACATAAGTTAAAGAAATACGGAAATGTAATAGCTAAGTTATAGAAAGTATTATGTGATGTGTTATATGAATTTAAGTTAAAAGCGTTGAACATGTTTTATAGTATTGATGTGTTTGTGATATAAGCCCATGGCGGACTAGATGTGTTAAGGTGAATGGATCATCGTACACTTTGGATAGTGTCGGTGATTATTATGTGATTATGTGAATGTGTGTTATAGTAGCGATTAGAAATATGAATGCTTATAGAAAGGTGATATTAGAATTGCGTTATAGTAAGGAGTTATAGATGGTTAATGTAATGATGTTTGAACCGTGTGATATTGATGACCAAGATATGGTCTCATTATATTTAGTGGCTAATGGTTGGCCGTTAATGTGGTATTAGAAATATGGAGATGCAATAGCTAAGTTATAGAAAGTATTATGTGATGTGTTATATGAATTTAAGTTAAAAGCGTTGAACATGTTTTATAATATTGATGTGTTTGTGATATAAGCCTATGGCGGACTAGATGTGTTAAAGATGAATGGATCACCGTACACTTTGGATAGTGTCGGTGATTATATTATGATTATGTGAATGTGTGTTATAGTAGCGATTAGAAATATGAATGCTTATAGAAAGGTGAGATTAGAATTGCGTTATAGTAAGGAGTTATAGATGGTTAATGTAATGATGTTTGAACCGTGTGATATTGATGACCAACATATGGTCTCATTATATTTAGTGGCTAATGGTTGGCCGTTAATGTGGTATTAGAGATGGGCTTATTGTGAGTTATAGTATGCGATGAATAAGCATGAATGTGTAATGATGAGAAGTGTGTTATAGTATGATGAGATGATGGCATAGTTGATAGCATGTAATGATGAGATGAGAATGATATGTCTTAAATGCTAATAACTAAAAATGAAATGAGTTAAAGTATATGAGTAAGAATGTGATGATATGTGGTATGGTAAAACACGACGAGATTGTGTTAATGTTATAGAATGTGTATAAAGGATAAAAGGATGCTAAGGAGTGTGTTATAGAATAAACCTACGTAAGGTTTAATGAAAGTAAAATCGAGCAGACTAAAAGTGTAATAGTAAAGATGTGGAAATGGTTAACGAGGGTTAAAGGATGAAAGTTATAGTAAGATGAGTAAACACATAAATGTGTAAATATGATAAGCAGGTTTCATATGCCCTATGAACTTGCTGTAATTAAATTAAAATGGATGTAATAATATGTGTGTTAAAGCATTAATAGCTTGGATCCAATGTGTTGTTACTATGTGATGTTACAGGCAACTCGGGAAACGTTACAGTGATTGTTACAGAAATCCTACGATATATGTTATAGTGATCCTACAGTATGTGTTATAGCCAGAGTTAGCAAGTGAATGTTACAGAAATCCTTCGGGATAAATTGAATTGCCTTCACCGACAAAGATTGCCTACATCCTTGGCATGTGTAATAGTCCCTTCGGGAAAATGTTAAAGTAAAATGGATCCAAGCTAGAAAATAGAAAAGTTTAAATTATGAACGATAAATGTGGAATGATAAAAGTTGAAAGTTAAAGCGTGTAATAGATAGGTACGAGTGTTATGTTGGAAGTGTAAAAGTAAGTTGGTTTACGATTTCCTTATTTAAATAGATTGGGATGCTTTTTCATTTAAATAAAGAAATTATGAATCGCCGAACCATGAGTTTATGTTTCTTGATTTACATCGATTGGGACGCCCTCTCCATGTAAATAAAGAAGTAAAAATGAGTGGGCTTATATGTTCCCGACATGGCATGAGTAAGGTAAGAAGAAGAAAATGAGGTCTAAAACTAGTTAGGAGAGAATAAGATAGGTTGGATAGAGACAGAGAGTTAGATTTTGACCCTAGGTGAGAGTCGTTATGTAAAACCTACATTTTAGGTGTTTTAAGCATAAGTTGAGATGATGATGAACGTAAAGTAATGTTATAGTATGCCTTGTGACGTGTTGTAAATGTGAACAAAGACCATGATGGTCGTAAAGTGATGAAAGTTATAAGAAAGATGTATGGAAAAATAAAGCGTTATAGTAAGAATGTTAATGTAATGGTGAAATAGCTATGGTAAAAAGTGAAAATAATAGTAAAGATGGTGTGATTCATTCAAGTGACATATAGTCATTGACGGAAAATTTAAATTAAAGCGAGTGAGAATGTGAAGTAATATTAATAGAATTGACTAAACTGATAATTAGTTATAGTAAATATGTCTTGTGTGACATGATGAGTTAGAAGGAGCCGTATGGTTATAGAAATTAAGAGGTAAGTTGAGTAGATTAGGAGTAATGGTTGCGTTATAGTAAGCTTGGAGTTGCAAGATCACCTAGATCGTTGCAACTAAATGGACAAAGGATTGAAAATGAAAAGAATGAGGTGTATTATGTGGCTAAGTTCTGGTTAGTAATAGACGAGAGATTTCGGGGACGAAATCTAAATAAGGGCGTAGAATTGTTAGACCCATTTCCCAAATACAAATAGGCCCCACCCTAGATGGAATTGACTAAGGGCTTAACGTGATTGGCTAGTCAACGACTGCTAAGTTAAAGTCAAACCCGATAGTCAAAGAATATGTATTGTGGTTATAGAAAGTATTATGTGTCACAACTAGAAAGGAAATGGACTTCAAGGACCTAAGTTGCCATTGTGGTAAATGAGTTATAAGTAGGATGTGGCCAAAGTGGAAAGAAAGGGACTTAAGGGACTTAATATAGCAAATGGACAAAGAGGTGTAAGTAATATCTACTTGGAGGATTTTAGAGAATCCTACCAAGTTCCATCATTTTATAAGAGGGTGTTTAGGGTCCGGTTTTGGGGCAAAGAAAAGGAGGGAAACGAGGGTTGGTTCTAATAACTTAGGAAGAAGATGATGAGAACCTTATGCTAAGGGTCCTTCCTAGCAAAAATCACCACAAGTAAGTAACTCAAAGCTTATCTTAATAATGATTATAAGGTTAAGGTTTATGGGTAAGTGAGGATTCATCATATGATCAAGGTATGATCATATGATGATCAAGAAAGAAAGATGAGTAAGTTTATAATGGGTTAAAGTTAATTATTTAATGGGTTAAGTATCATATGATCATATATGATAACATGATGATTAAAAATGATTAAAGGTTATGATGGTTGTTATAGTTATTGGTTATGTGTTATTAAGTGTTATGTATGATGATTATGAACTAAGATGATGTTGGTGATGATGATGAATATGATGATGATGGTAAATTAGCTTTGGAAGCTAAGGTAAGTAACTTGGTTACATATTCTTAATATGGAAGTTATTATAGTATGTGATTATGAATGTTTGTGTTAAGAATGGTTATAGATGTTTAGATGATGTGATTAACCTCGAGACTTGATTAATGGGATGTTATAGAACTAGTCTTTGGATTATGGGAGAATTAAGGTATGTGTTGAATGCCTTATGTGTTTATGAGTGTTATAGTTATGTGTTATAGTGATGTATTCATGATGCATATGTGATGATGGAAGTATTAATCATGTAATAGCCAATTACTTACTAAGCGAAAGCTTACCGTTATAGTTGATATTGTTTTGTAGGTTCTATGGAAATGCTTTGGCTTGGATTAATGAATGGATATGCGAAAGGTAGAAGGTTTGGTTTGTGATAAGAGCTTAGTATAGAATACCGAGCTCAAGTCAATGTTGTACCCCCAAATTTATAAAATGGTTTATATGTATGTTGTCGAGTGTCAAAGTTTATGTCTTTTTTGTTAAAGTTAAATATGTCAAACGGTTCGTTATAGTAACGGGTTGTATTGTTTAGAGTCATGGATAAAGGGGTGTTTGGAATAAGTGTATTTATACCCATTTTGGGTTGCAAACGGGTCGAATGGTTATGGAAATGATTTATTATGTTATGTTAACGATTTTTGGAGGTTTTGGTGTTATGCCGAATTATGGAAGTCATTTTCCGAAAATTAGAGTAAGTTGTAAAAAGTTGGGTTTGTTAGTAAAATTTGGAAATGGGAGCATAAGACCTTCCATGCCTGGACATAAGTCCTTCTGCAATTAAAAGTGGTTTTCTTAGTTTCTGAGTTACAGGTCATACGCCCTTAAGGGCTGGCATAAGGCCTTCTGCCTAAAAAAAATGCATTTTCACAGTTTCTGAGTACAGACCATATGCCCTTCTGGACCTTGGGCATAAGGGCGTATGGTACACAAGTTGTCTTGGCAGATTTTTGTCAATGTTCGAAATATCATATCTTTTGAACCGTAAGTCGTCACGGGTTGCGCCACTCGGCGTTTCGAAGGTAATTGAGTCTAGTTTCATTTAAAAATAGTCTATAGGTCTGAATGTTTATAGATTTTTGTTAATGGTTAAAAGAGTAATAGAATGTCCGTTAAAGTTGGGTCATTTCCGTGTAAAAGTTCAAATTTCATTGATTTTATGACGTGTCGTTCACGGGGTGTTACAAATATTTCCAGTTAACTTACTTTGTTGCATCTACCCGTTATTGGCCAATCGCATCACAATTTAAAGGCAACATTGCGATCTATATCTAACTAAGAACACTCATTATTTGCTGAAATGACAAAGAAAATGAAATTGTTGGATGTGGTTGGCCCAGAACAGGGTGAAGATAATCAATGACCTAACTACGTACCAATGAATGGTTATCGGATATCACTTGGAATCGTGTTATCATTTTCCAAAGTAAACTATTCGACCTTATTGCCTGGGTATCACGAATATCTACTTGGGATAAGCCCAAATGTTTGTTATTGAATTAGGCACAAATGAATAACTCTTTTGCTTTCAAGTGTTTATGTTCTCTGTATATCTCCTTCATGCTTGATTGATTTCCTATATATAGGAAAGTACTCACAGCTAGTCAAATGGAATTATGAGGATTAATCGGCTCATTAATCGCCTCATAATTATCTCCATTATAGCAAAAATAGTGGTTACATGACCAATTAAACGTGGTCATAAGTGTAGTTTTAACTGCCACTTAAATAGGTCAAAGTAGTTAAATACTTATCCCAGCAGTACTAACTTAATACTAGCAGTATTAACTCTGCTCCAGTAGTACTAACACGGTACTAGCAGTAGTAACTCAGTGAAGGATTAAACCTTCTTATGAGTTACTCCTAACCACTATTAGAGTCAGGGTAGTTAGGGACCTGATGGGTGTACACTCCGTACCTCCTGACCCATTACCAAGTGTGAACTGATCCCTCAAGTGCACTAAATTTTCTAACAATCCTCCCCAAATTTAGTTCACTTCCTTTGCATGAAATAAAACATTAAACAAAACAAGTGCATAAACGAAAATATCCTGAGAATTGAATTTTCATCTTAGTACATTACACGTTCAAATATTCGAGAATCAGGGTGTTCTAAGAATTGAACCCTTCAACCCATTTGAATACCTGAAGTTAAAATACACACAAGTTTTCAAACACTTAAATGCTCCTGACACTTTACAAGCTATGTGTCCATATTCAATTCATAAATGTTGTAAGAGCCAAAAGTCTAAAGCTTCCTGAAGCGGCAAAACTTCAACATTTACATAGGTGATTCCTCTTTATTCTTGCTCCTGCCAAACACTTTTTCAAAGAAATTAACCATTAAGAAGTAAATACTTCATGCTCCTTTTCAGCAGGTTCCGAGCACAAACTTTGGGATGATTGTAAAACATGTGCTCCAGTCCACTGAATGTTCAGCTTTCCACATTGAACTCATCTCCCAAGTTTCCTCAGGAAGGATTTGGGTGTCTTAGCATTCAGTGATTAAGTTGGACCTTAAACCCATCCCTTTAGCAGACTTTCTAACCAAGTCTCTAGCCAATGCCTTCGTCAAGTGATCAGCTAAATTTTGTTGAGATCTAACAAACTCTATAGATACCACCCCATTCATGATAAGCTCACGAATCATGCTATGCCTGACACCCAAGTGTCTAGACTTCCCATTATACATCTGGCTATAAGCCTTTGCCAATGTAGCAGCACTATCACAACGGATAGAAATAGGTGTTATAGGTTTAGGCCACACTGGAATCTCAAGAAGCAAGTTTTTCAACCATTCAGCTTCTTTACCAGCAGCTGCTAAAGCCACAAATTCATATTCCATTGTTGAACTGGTGATGCAAGTTTGCTTCTTGTATGCCCAAGAAATTTCACCTCCACCAAGTAGGAATACCCAGCCACTGGTAGACGAATTGTCTTCAGTGTTACTGATCCAACTTGCATCAGTGTATCCTTCTAACACTAAAGGATAACCAGTATATGAGAGACTATAATCCATAGTTTTCTTCAGATACTTCAGTACCCTTTGAATTGCTTGCCAGTGATGAGCACTAGGATTACTAGTATACCTGCTCAGTTTTCCCACTGCAAATGCAATATCAGGCCTGGTACAAGTCATGGCATACATCAGGCAGCCAATCACCCTAGAATACTCAAGTTGAGATACAGCTTTACCAGTATTAGGCATCAGCTTCTCAGTTGTATCCATAGGAGTACTCACAGGAGTACAATCAGAGTGGTTAAATTTCCTCAGTACCTTCTCAATATAATGAGACTGAGTGATAGAAATTCCTTTACTCTCATGTTTGATCCTTATACTAAGGATAACATCAGCCTCCCCCATGTCCTTCATGGAGAACCTTGATGACAAAAATTCCTTTGTCAGGTAAACCTGATTTTGGTCAATGCCAAAGATCAGCATGTCATCAATATATAGACAAATGATGACTCCTTTACAAGATTCATCAAATTTGCTATATACACATTTGTCAGACTGATTAAGTAAATAACCACTAGACAAAACCACTTCATCAAATTTTTGATGCCATTGCTTAGGTGCCTGTTTTAGTCCATAGAGAGACTTAATCAGTTTACACACCTTGTTTTCATTGCCAGGCATGATGAAGCCCTGAGGTTGGTTCATATAAACCTCCTCATCCAATTCACCATTCGAGAAAGCTGTCTTCACATCCATCTGATGAATAATCAGATTGTGAATTGATGCCAAAGCAATCAGCAATCTTATGGTACTGATACGAGCCACAGGGACATAAGTATCAAAGTATTCAATCCCTGACTTTTGTTTAAAACCCTGAATGACTAGTCTAGCCTTGAACTTTTCAATAGTTCCATCTACCTTCATTTTCCTTTTCAAAATCCATTTGCAACCAGGTGGTAGATCAGCCAACACCCAAGTGTTGTTGCCCATGATGGAGTCCATCTCATCATTTATTGCTTCTTTCCAGAAAGCAACATCCTGGGACTTCATTGCTTCATCAAATGTTTTGGGATCATCCTTAACATTAAAGCAATAGGAGTCTGACCTCATCCCTTGTACCTTCAATTAAGTATAATTGAAACTCAGGTCCAAATGACTTTGGAGTCCTGGTCCTTTTGCTCTTTCTGAGCTCAGGTTCAGGTTGTTGAACAACAACCTCATCAGAGACCTCTGATACACCGATGTCATCAGTTCCATTAGGAATCCTCTGACTTAGTCTAGGGACAGATGAGAATCTATTCTCATCAAAGAGTGCATCCCTTGATTCAATTATTGAGTTAATTGAAACATATTCATTAGGTTCAATAATATAGAACCTATATGCCTTGGAATGCTCAGCATATCCAACAAAGATGCATTCAATGCCTCTTTCACCCAAAGTTTTCAGCTTTGGATCAGGGAGTCTTACAACTGCCCTACAACCCTAGACCCTGAAAGAGTTCAGGTTGGGTTTCTTTTTAGTCCAGAGTTCATAAGGGGTAACCTTGTTCCTTTTGTTGGGAAACCTATTTAATAAATAGCAAGTTGTTAACATAGCTTCACCCCAATAAACATACCATGTTTAGACAAAACAAACTTATCAGATTCAATAACTTGTTTAAAACCATGATTATTCAAAACACTACTTGAAACCAAGTTTTTCCTTATATTAGGAACATGAATAACATTAAACAAACTTACAATCTTTCTAGAACTAAAACTAAGATCTACACAACCACGACCATGCACCAGGGCTGTTGACTCATTTCCCATGTGAAGAATAGAACCATCATTTAGTGACTCGTAAGTATTGAACCAGCGTCTATCTTTGCACACATGAACAGTTGCTCCAGAGTCAACCCACCACGCAACATCATCATCCTGCACATAGTTAGATTCAGATACATATGTAACATAATAAATCAGAAAGGATTTATTAAACATATTCTGACCTTTAAGTGAGTTGGCAGAACCACCACTCCCTGAACCACTAGTGCCTGAACCATTGGCTTTACCACCAACCTTAACACCTTTGCAATCCCTTTTAATGTGACCAGTTTTGCCACATTTCCAACAAGTAGGTGTTGCCTTCTTGTTAGGGTCAGCCCTTGTGTTATCATGATGAAGGAGGGAGTTTGTCAATGATACAAGAGACTGAAATAGCCTCATCCATGTTCATTTTATGTTGTGTAAACCTTCCAAGTATACCAAGAAGTTCATTGTATTGTTCCATAACTGGTCTTGAATCAGTCATTTTGTAATTTGTGAAATTACTTACAAGAAACTTCTTACTTGATGCATCCTCAGCCATATATTTGGCATCCAAGGAATCCCATAGTTCTTTGGAAGATTCAACATTCTGATAAATATCAAAGAGAGAATCAGACATACCATTGAGGATTAAACCTCTGCAAATATAATCATCATTCTTCCATTTGCTCATCTTCCTCATTTGTTCCACAGTAGCATCATTACCATCATCAGGAATAGGAGTGCTCAGAACATACACCACACTCATGCTTGAAAGCAAGAAGTACATCTTCTTCTGCCATCTCCTGAAGTTCACCCCTTCAAACTTATCAAGCTTGGCAAAGTTTGAAGCAACGTGTTTCATAGCAGCAACAGCCATTAATTATCACAAAATAGTTTACTTTGATTGTTGGATGTGGTTGGCCCAGAACAGGGTGAAGATAATCAATGACCTAACTACGTACCAATGAATGGTTACCTGATATCACTTGGAATCGTGTTATTACTTTTCAAAGTAAACTATTCGACCCTATTGCCTGGGTATCACGGATATCTACTTAGGATAAGACCAAATGTTTGTTATTGAATTATGCACAAATCAATAACCCTTTTGCTTTCAAGTTTTTATGTTCTCTGTATATCTCCTTCATGCTTGATTGATTTCATATATATAGGAAAGTACTCACAGCTAGTCAAATGAAATTATGAGGATTAATCGGCTCATTAATTGCCTCATAATTATCTCCATTATAGCAAAAATAGTGGTTACATGACCAATTAAACGTGGTCATAAGTGCAGTTTTAACTGCTACTTGAATAGGTCAAAGTAATTAAATACTTATCCTAGCAGTACTAACTCAGCATTACTAACTTAGTACTAGTAGTACTAACACAGTACTAGCAGTAGTAACTCAGTGAAGGATTAAACCTTCTAATGAGTTACTCCTAACCACTATTAGAGTCAGGGTAGTCAGGGACCTGATGGGTGTACATCATATTTTTTATCAAACAGCCCCTCCGTACCTCCTGACCTATTATCAGATGTGAACTGATCCCTCAAGTGCACTAAATTTTACGACTGAAATTACTATTTTTTAAAGGCTCACTGTTATATTTTGCGAAACTAGAACCACATTAAAATTTTGGGGTTTTAGATTGATGAGTGTGATCAAGATTTGATATAATTAACATGTGATGGTGTTTTTTTTATTGAACGAATGGTGTCTAGTAATCGACTAATGATTCATGTAAGCTTCGATGTGGAGAACTGAATTACAAATTTCTACAACTATATTCAAGAATGAAAACATATTTCAGTGACTAGTTAAATGTTTTTTGGGATGACTAAATGTTTGTTATTTCTTATTCGTTACACGGTCGATATGGTTGTGAGCTTGCGATTATTCCCATTCGATTGGATTTAGCATTTGCTCCTAGTTTCTAAAAAAACAAATTTTAGAGTTAAGGGATTCGCGATCGATATACCGCGGGAGTTAGGCGATGAACGTTAGCAATAAAGCTGAAACAGGGATGTAAATGGTGGAAAAACACAGAGAGTACCATTTAGGGATATGGAAACGTGAATATGAGATGATGCATAAGGTGGAAAACAGGTAAAAAAATGGAGGGCATCAATGTAATTTTGCATGCAATCTCCGTAGATGAATCAAAATGTGCCGTTAATTTATCAGCACCCATTCTCATGTGCCCATCGCAAGTCTTGGTCCACATAAAAATCTAAAAACATACAGATAAAAAAGATAAAAACCATTACTTGCAGTATGTTTTCTTCATCTTTGAACAAAAAAAACCAATCAACATACATAGATCATAAACACACTACCATATTTAACTGAATTTTGCTATCAATTAGGCACATGTGTAACAATTTGACCATAGTTTAACACACTTCAACGTTCATTTTAAATAAAAAAATGCATTTAATATATTTTAATTAAACTTTTAAACGTTAATACACTTGACTTTTCATTATCTACATATAATATGTCATATGTGGTCATGTGTTTTAAAAATCTCCTTAGATTATATGATCGAGGAATAGCTTTCTCTCTTATTATGAAAAATAATGCAGTTTAATTTTAATTTTTTTCAAACAACCCTAGAATATGTGACAAAAATCTCTGTTTAGCTAGATGGCTTTGTACAAGATGAGGAAACCATAACAGCAAAAGGAATGTCTTTTCTTGTATGAATTGGTTGGATGGAGGAATAAGGGTGTTTGGATCAATGATGGTAGAACAAATGGCTAATATCTTGGGGATGAAGCCTTTGCTTCTTTGATATGATCATTTTCCTAGTTGTAGTGGGGCTTGGATGGAGCAGCTATACTATAGTTATGATTTTCTTTGAGGTTTGAAGGATTGTAGTTCCCATAAGATAGTTTCATGTTCTATGGAAAGAAGTGATAGTGATGGTCTTGCAGATGTTTTCAAAGTTTGATGATTTACCATCTTTATGTGATCTTGATTCTATTGAAGAGCCTTTCTAAGTTCTACTGCTATATTCCTGGTTAAAGATGATATGGTTTAGCTTAGTGGAGTTTATGATCAAATGAGAAATATAATTAAGATGAGAAGAATGATAATAAACGACAACCACAAATGATGCACCTACAAAAATAGATGCATCTCCCCATTATTTCTCCCTCCTTATTTGAAATATGTAGCTAGAATTTCTTCTCACTCTTCTTATTTCAATAATTATTCTCACTAGATTCTTTCCCTAGTGTATAGTAGTGAAGAAAATGTAGTCATGGTGTTAAGATATCCTTAGAGATGTTTGTTCTTTCTAGTAGAGCTCAAAGTTATGGTGATGCCAGTTCTTGATACTAGTTCTTTTGTGTCTTTGAGGATGTTAGCTGCAATCATGAGAGGATTAGGTCCACAATAGGAAATGTAGCCATACTTGGTCAGCTAACTTTAAGAGACCCTGAGCATTTTGATGATGTCTTTTTATTACTTTATGTGTGAGGGTGTTGCTGCACATTAGTGATTATGGGGTGTTTGCAATAAGAAATGTAGTATGTGCTTGAGATATCCTTAGAGAGCAAGGTGCGGTGAGCAATTTATAGGTGCCGTCATGTCAGCATGTACTCTATAACACTCCCATAATATAAACACCCTAATAAAATTCCTACAACACACCACAAAAAATACCTAACTCACTCAAAAAAAAATAATAATAATAATAATAATAATAAAATAAATAAATAAATAAATAAAAAATGAATAACACGATGTAAACCAAATGGCAATGGCGCCTATAACTTGATTGGGCGGTGCAGTATAACATGCCATATGGGTGCCATTGGTGCCAAAATGGCACCTATAACTTGTCGGCACTGCACCGTGCTCTCTTAAAGTTGGTAAATAGATGAATGCAGCTTTCTTTTATAAATTGATGTGTATGTTTCATTAGATTGGAATAGTATAAGTATGCATTTTTTTCCTTTGCATTATGTTTGATGCAGGTGATTGGGACTTGTCCAAGCTCATCATGTTTGGTAATGTATTTTGTAAATATTGGTTTGGAGTTAATATATATTTTCACCCTTTCATCACAAATAAATTAAAAAATAAACACTACTTGGTTTATACGATTTTTAATTAAAAAAATGTCTATTTTACCCGTTGTTAAGTACCAAAACACGCTAATATCGTACGATGCCATAGTTATTATTCCTCATTAAATGCATTGTTCAATCAATAAACGGATGAGGTCATTGTTCTAGTTATTTGGGAGCGCGAGTTTTTGACTCAAATGTACGCGATGCATTACTCAAATTACTTAACTCTACGCGATGCATTACTCAAATTACTTAACTCCGATCGTCGACTGTTAACGGCGGGCCGAGAGGCAATCTTAAGTTTTCCTTTTTCTTTTCTTGCAATACCATGTTATTAATCGACTTCCAACTCCAACGTTTCCTTCAAAGTTACTTCATTGCTAATGTCAAGCACTTAAAGACTCATTTCCGACAGCACTTGCTTTTCAGGTGATGAACCACCTTTCTGGATGACCTCTCATATTTTAGCTTTGTTGTTAATTCACCACCCACAAAGACAAGAAGACTTAGTCATGGATTTCTCCATCTCGTCGGCCTATGCCAACGATTATTTTTCCGTTTCAGTCGGTTTCCTATCCTTTGATGTGTTCGCCCTTGTGGTTACAAGTTCACAACTCAAGTTAAAGAGCAAGCAACATCAAGTTCTCTTATTTCATATCATGGAAAAAATCAAAAGTTCAAGAAAAAGACTTAGGGCCCCATTTGGTATTTGGTTATTGGTGGGCGTCGAATCAAAGATACATCAAATAATATGTTTGGTAGCACTTTAGTTTTCTGACACACTATCAAGAATCATAGATTTCATACCGGCCTCCATTGGCTCCTTTCAATTGATACCAACCAATCATAATTCACTCTTTATTTCTTAAAAATTTTCAACCACTCATTTAATTCAACAACTCATTTTTTAACTTAATTTATATATAAATAATACATAAATTAAAATTTTAAACCACTCATATAGATTTTTTTATTTTATTTTTCTCTCTCCTCATTTAATTAAAACCTACACTTAAATACAAATCCAAATCCGAATCCGAATCCTAAACACACCTACAAGAAGCTTATTTAGTTTCATTTTTATAGCAGTTTTTCTTTTTTGGGTAACCATTGTTTCCGACTTTTTGGCCGATTAATCCACGAGGTTTGAACTCACCGCCACAGACTCAAACCAGGTAAAGCCCTCATTTTTCAGGAGGTTGGCGTGGACATTTCAAAATTGTTTGCACCTAGCATAAATTGAACTTGAGACCTCACACATTTTTATAGGTTTGATTTCAATAGATTCACAAGCGCTTTTTTTTTCCTTCCTTCATCAAACATGGCAAAGACTTTCTGCCTCTCTAAAGTGTATTGTTGATTTAGATATCAATCAATATATTTTCTTGTTTTTCACAAATAAAAATAAAAATTTGGAATTGTAAAAAAAATCCAATTTGAGCAATAGGAGATCTCTATTCCTTGAAACTTGTACATTCCTTAAAAATAGGTTTTGTGTCTTATGTAGGGAGGATGTGGTTAACACAACCCTAAACAAAAAGAAAACATTGCACAGGGACTTTTTTGTGCTTTCTCATTGTACTCCCAACCACCCATGTAGCATCCATGTAACCACTATTCCCTGAATGTCCAAAAAAGGACCATACCTTATCAACATGTATGCTTAGAAGAAGCAGGAGTTAAATGAGACAAAAATCAAACCGAATTTTCAACCATGTGATGTGCTCCAACTTAGCCCTATGCTGTCACTAAAGACATTCTCCATTTTCAGGCCCTTAAAGCCACATGTATCACCAATGAATTTGCAAACATTTGCATTTCTTTTTCTCTAAAAATTTTTTAATACTATTTCCCCTAAAAACAAAATTTCTAATGTTCACAATGAGTTCAGAAGCATTAATGGAAATTCATCGGTTTATACGTTCACGGTAAAAGTATTAAAAAACCTAAACTGTAAATCAAACAAAGAAATGAAAATGACAAACTTGACACATATGGTGAGTGACAAATGCAATACGGTAAGATTTGACCACTTAGAGAGGGTTAAGTCACATCTTCCTACACATGACAATTCCTAAATCAGGGGCGGATGCATGCATATAGTATTTTAGTGTTAATTTTGAGCTTTTTTCCAAAAGTGCCCTCCACCCAAAACTTAAATTGCCCGCCACCCACATACTAAAATCCAACATTCAACACTCTAAAACCTTATAAATCCTTCATCTCTAAGTAACAATACTCGATTTATCATTTCGATCATAGTTTTTTCTTCCGCATTCGGTTGCTATTGTACCAAAAAAAAAAAAAAAAATGTCCCCCACAATCTATTTTTCTGGTCCACTGCTCCTGCTCCTGATGCTTATTTGCAAAGCTTTGAAACTTGATAAAGAGAAGTCAATATTTTTCTTACATAACATAATTCTTGATGCTTGGTGGGAGCTAATGTGTTCATACCCCATTGGACATTTGTTTATGATAAAACCCTAAACCCGAAACATACATGTCAAATGAAGAAATGGAGATGACACTTGACATCGAAATGCAAGAACCATCACCTCACTCTTGTCTATTAGCATAACAAACAAACGCAATCCACATGTGTCTGCATTCATATAGCCATCAGTAAAGTTCTAGTGTACCCTATTTACCTTGAGCATGTGATATATGCACATGGGTATGTCTATGAGAAGAGTGGTTGGTTTGTCGCGACAAGTTAATGAAATTAGGCCCAACTCTCCAAGTAAGTCGACATTTCCTCACTAGCCAGCTACATTCTTTCATCTTCTGCAAAATAAAGACCTGTAAGTCTCGCCTACATTGTACAGGACCTTCCAAAGTGGTCTAAGACAATGGTATCAAAATAACAGTGATAAGGAAAAAGTGGTGTTGCTTCTTTAGATACCTTAGCCTTTTTGTTCATGGGAAGCATTTCATCCTCTGCAACAACAAAAAGTACCATCTCAATTAGCACACCTTTAGATGACTAGTTAATTTATTAGATGGCGAGAACATATGCATGGTATTTCCTCTTGTCACATTTAAAACCATAGCATTAGACTAGATACTTAATTTCAGAGAAAATGTTTGATGTTGGTCAAATACACTATTTTCACAATGAGAAAATAGGAGAATGTAGTGGACCGACCAATTCAATATCAGCAAATGTTTGTACGAGAATGGACAGATAATCATTATTACTCAAGATGCCGCCAAAAAAATGCAAGTAAACAAACGTTTTTGGGTTGTCCCATTAAGAATTTAAACTTTTCATTTGTAGAAAACAATCAAACTAAAACTACCAATTTGCTTATTATCATCAGTTTCATCTATGTTGTCTTTGACCGATGATATTGAGATATATAACAAATGATCAATCAATTAATGTCGGATACAGGATTTCCATCTAAAGCATCTCACTAACATAATAATAAAAATTCAGCAAATGCACTAAATAACACGTTTTATTTCTTTATACTCTTTTATACTACAAACTTCTACAAAAGGAGTTACAGAGTATGCATAAAAGCGGACCATGTAGGTCTGCTCATGAGTCACACAGTAGTTTTCATGGGATGTATGTACTAAATAGCATATAGACTCAGTTGACTACATTCCAAGTATCAGAACACAACCATCATCTTTCACATGCAAGTACACATTAAAAATTTATACATTTTTTTTTTTTTTTTTTTTTTTTTTGGTAACCATGATTTCCGACCTTTTGGCCGACTAATTCACGGGGTTTGAACCCACCGCCACACAAACTCAAACCAAGTAAAGCCGTCCGTGCGTTACCACATCTACATAATGAATTAGAAGTGTTGATTTTTCCTTTTTTATTTAATAAAGTTTTCCACATGCTGAGCCTTTATTTGATAATTTAAGGCAAAATACTGCAAGATGTTACCTGTCTTTCAATCTCGACAGCAGAAGCAGTAAGTCTCCTCTTAAGGACCGACTTATCCTGCTCACAATTCTCCAACTCCGTGTCTGTCAATTGAACCAAGTAAATCATTAGCTACAGCCGACAAGTACCCTAAGACATAATGCTGTGACGAGTTTTAACTAGCAGACTTTGCCTGGGACTTCAAAAATGCAAGTTATAATCATAACTGCAATGCAACCTAAAAGCACAGAAAATAAATATTTGTTGAACCCTTATGTGAGCATAATACTTATGGGCCTCTGCAGTTTCTTATTTTTTTTTTCGGTCACTGTATTGTATGTTTGAATCGTCTTTTGCCGACTAGTCCTATACCAAATTCTAGCATCAACATATAATTGTCATAAAAAAGCTGAGTCATTTCTTTTCTAGAGGGGACTTGTGGATGAATCAAAAGATAAATAAACGCCTCCTCATTCCCATGAAATTTGCAAGGTTTAACATAGCATATAGTTAAAGAGAACACCTTAATTATTTGTCAAATATATAAAATACTTATTAACGAACAGTTGAGGGACTTGTGGACCCCAAATAATAACATCAAGCAGATTTGTAATAATAGTAGGGGTGAGCACGCCGTTTGGGTCTGTTTTTGGCCAAAACCAATACCGAACCAAAGTATTTGGTTCTCACAAATCCATAACCGACACCGATAATTTTTTGTTGGTTTGATAAATCGGTTCAGTTTAATTTTTTGATTTAGGCTAACTTTTTATATCTGGGCTTGGGCTAACTCGACGCAACAATAATTTTTGGCCCACAAATGTTTTTATATTTCTTTATTTTTTGCTTATCCTAAACTCCATACGGAACAACACTATAAACAGTAAACCCAACAAAAAAAGGCCTAGCAACTTAAAAACCCAACAAAAATTACACGATTACAAATCTAACTTTACATACTAACATCAAACTACTTCACACGCTATCTTATATGTCTAAAATGATTGGATCCCAAGTCCCAATCTATTTTAGTTTTTTAACCGGTTCGGTTTTTTTAACAAAACCAAAACGAACAAAAATATCCGGTTTTTCGAGAAGTAAAAGACAAAATTGTCGGTTTTCTAGTTGCGATTAGTTTTTTGGGCTCAGTTTCGGATTTATTGATTTTTTCTGCTCGCCCCTAAATTTTAGATTAAAAATGTTGGAAAATTAGAAGTTTACAATATTCATGCAACGTCGCAAAACGAAAAGTTTCGAGATTTTCATGGAACAGGGTAAGAAATTTCTATACTACAGTGACCAAAACTTATCATAGTGGATACTACAAATAGCATCAAAATATTTGTGGCTTATTTGAAGAGGGAGTCTGTAAAGCTTCATTTAAATTATGCAGAGGTTTTTGGCATTACCTTTAATACTATTGTGGAAAATAAAAGAACAAAAAAAGACCTTTTGGTCATGTGATGTTAATTTTAAAAATAAATGTGAGAATTACCCACAAAATTTAAATATGAAATATGACTGTAACCTAATATTTGTTACTCTTTAAAATGGAAAGATTAGTTAACGTGCATAAGTACTCACCATAGTAGTATGTTGACAGAATTGTGATGCGCTCAGTTGGCTGATACAGAACAAAAGCGAAAGAAAAAGAAAATGATTAATCACCAGATGATGAAACAAAGCCTTCGAAACTACAAAAACAATTTGTAAAAACACACACACGCCAACTTTTCTTACAAATATTAAATCCTTGTGTGCACGTATTATGCACAGCGGCTGAAAATAATAAATTCTAAAAAGGTGCAAACAGATTACCATTACAAATATCCCTTCACGGCGAGTGGGTAATTCTTCAAGCTTCTTCAGTGTCTCGTCACCTTTTGTAACTTTACCAAAGATTGCATACTGAGAAAAAAAAATTACAATAAAACTTTTATAAATTGTCCAAAATTATCAATTGTATCGGTTCCTAGAAAGTCAAATGATCAAACCTCATGATCAAGGTGTGGAGCATCTCCAAGAAGCATTGAAAATGAGGATTGAGCACTGTTCGGATCTGAATACCTAAAACAAACCTTAAGTAACTATATCAATGCTATAAATGTAAATAGGCCATTTAAGGAAGGGAAACTAGTAATGATTGTGCATTAACTTGAATTACTAACTACAAGTGTTGGTCATTCATTTGTGATTGCCAAATTCGACATTCTTGCGTTAAAGGAGCTTCTACTATCTCAGTTAAGAAAAACATATTTATGAGACACTTGCCAACTAACAAATGATATTCTTGATACATTTCCATGGCCCTAAGATTGCCAAAGCGTCTGTTCAACTTCAACCTTAGAATGACGTGCAATTTACTACTTCCACATAATACAAAGCTAGAACTGATGCTTTTAGTTTTACAATTTCATAAGTTATCTATTTCAAGGCTTTTGTAGTTCAATGTAATCATCAAAAGACCCTAGACTATAAAATCCATTTATCTGTGTGGTACATAGCCTTAGTAGTCAACAAATATTTTACCGGCGTACCTGAACATAATCTATAGATATTACATATTCAGACTACAGCATCGTACACCACATGTATCAAAATGTAGTGTCAAACAAAGACTGAACTGTATCTGAATTGAATACCAAGTACAAATAATCTTAATGTATCTATTTCCTTATCTATAAAGACTCTTAAATAAACTGATAATTTGTGTATAACGACTAAAGGCGTGGATAAAACTATTTAAGTCCTCTACTTTAAAGCCTGTAACAGGTATTGCCTAGGGTTTAACTAAAAACACAGCAACCGGGGCCAAAATCTAGGACGACAAAAAGACGTCTCTGCACAGAACAACCAAAAAAATTTCCATACACTTGATTAAATATGCAAACCTGCAAATTTCCTT
This sequence comes from Artemisia tridentata subsp. tridentata, assembly GCA_021014915.2. Lineage (NCBI taxonomy): Eukaryota > Viridiplantae > Streptophyta > Magnoliopsida > Asterales > Asteraceae > Artemisia > Artemisia tridentata. The sequence continues at coordinate 223,028,371 of CP139501.1, read as the reverse complement.
TTTATCTATCTCAAAACTTGTTTCAGGCTGACCCTATATACTTGGTTCATAGTACAATTTACTCCTGTTAACCTCTTTTAGTAAAAAAAAAAAAAAACGCAAATATATGAATGTCCACATATTGTTAACAAGATCGTACAAACATGGCAGCGAAGAAAAAAGTGCTATAACAGATCGGCGAAAATGACAAGAGAAAACTTCACTTTTTTATAGTATGCATGCTCAATACTTGGTCGCACTACACATGCATCCTAAATGCAAAGCTGTTAGCATAAATTAACTGTCTAAATAGCAATTACAGACGGTCCTTAAACATGTGGCTATCTTAAATGAATCTTGCAGGATGGTAATAATATCTAGACTAGAGTGTTTAGCCGTACTCAGAGAGCCGGTGATGTAAAAAGGGCACCAAAAAGAGATGGACATGACAAGAAAGGGGAAAATTAACAAAAAGAACCAGCAAACTTTTTTAATGGCATTACCTCCCCATAGAGAGTATTCCTCGTACATGCTTAACATCACTGAATTCACCTTTAATGGTTTTTACAGCTTCTTCCTTTTGTTCTTCATTCATAGGAGCTGTTCTCCCACTAGCAACATCAGCCACTTGTGCAACAAACCCCTTATCTACCTGTGTTCATTCTCAGATTTTTAACACATAAAATAAGAAATAGTACAACGATCAGCGTAGCAGTTGCTTCTCAGTTTGAGAACTTACTCGAAAGAAGTGGTTTGTATTATAACATCCCAAACGAACGAGTTTGTATATGTGCTCAACTGTCTGTGGAGCCACACTAGGGTAGAAACCAAATTCAATGTCCCCGTAATTTGTCTGCATTCAGCAAAAGGAAAATTGCCATTCAACAACTATTCTACAGTCACGCAACTGAACTCAGACGGATAACATTCATAGTAAGCTTAGCGGTCGCCCAGAAAGTGAAAAACTTGTGTATATTGCAAATGTCGACAGAATTATAGATACCACTACTCATATAAACCAAAATAGGCACGTTTCAACGTCAACTCCAAAGAGGTAACTAAATTATCAAATTTTCATTGGATCAAAAGTTACTCGTTTCCCACCCCTTTGAAATTATATCAGGTAAATAAATTAGAAACGAGGAATAAATATCATTCCTTATCTTGCATTGAAGTTCCATAAAATGCGATGCACAGTTCTCCATGTTTGACATAAAGCTAGTTGTTTTCTCAGTGTTACTAGTTCTTAAAGTTGAATAGACGCAAAGAATGATATGGTCGTGTTTACCTCCTTCTCACTCATCAATGCATAGGTGGACCAACACTAAAAGTTGTTGGATGAACACTTAACAAGTTGACTCCATTGAAAATATTGATAATATTACTATCGATAGCATATATTAATGCATATGCATCTTGAGATTATTGCTTAATCTCTATGTTACAAGTCATTCATCAACGGCTCGAGTCCATGCCAAAGGAATCTATTCAATTTTATTTTAACACAAGTAAATATTCAAGCATCAAATCATTATTTTTCCTTAATTAGTGTATATATATATATATATATATATATATAGCAACAATCCAACAAATGAATTCGCTATTCGAAAAGTTTATATATATATATATATAGCAACAATCCAACAAATGAATTCGCTATTCGAAAAGTTTTACATTCTTTGAGTTAAGTATAGCTATCATTTGTAACGGTAATTCATCATTCCAACAAGTTTATGATGGATACTTCTACAATTCGTGTTTAAAGATTATATATTACCTTGAACTTATCAATCTCAATGTAGAAACAAAAAATGGTTTTATAACTTGATAACCTTTTTAGTTTTTACTCACTAAAGATAATAGTTGTAACTCACAATGAATAATCATTAACTAATATAAACAAAATACAATCAGGAGTACATGTCAACTGCAATTTCAATCAAGTTAACTTTATTCCATTTCAGATTAAATACTTTTAGCATTATTTCCAATATTACTGCAGCATGTGACATTTTTGCTCCTCAGGTGTAGTTCACATCGTATATTGCCAAAAGCTTTTGCTAGTAACTCAACTTCATAACTTTCTACCACACATACTTTTTTCCTAATAAATCTTTTTTTTTTTTTTTTTTTTTTTTTTTTTTTTTTCTTTCTTTGATAGACTACAAACTATCTCTCAAACATTCGCAGATGGCTTAAACTCTTTATTATCCATTTTTTTTAATAAATTCGAACTAAATCAAGTTTAGAACACTACTAGCTATTGGAGATATCAACTTATCTTAGCAGAGTAAGCTAACCAACTAAACATAATAAAATATAGTTAGTAGTATAAGATACCATCTAGCAAAAGAGACACTAGAAATCGCAACACTGCAAAACCAAATCACTCAGTGTAATCAAAACATGGGTTCAATTTAGGCATTAACTAGAACAATAAACCAAAACTTGCAAAGTTGCATAGATTAAAAATCACAACTTTATAACAAATACACATGACCACTCTCCTAAATTAGCCAACTTTATTTGTTAAACCCTAAAAACATAGCAGAAAAAAGTCAAAAACCTAACTTATGACCTTTTTAGCATAAATATCTAAACTTTACACCATTCAATCATCAAATTTCAGATCAAACTTATAAATCACCATAAACCCATATGCCAAATCTATAGATAAACCCCAATACACAACAAATAAGCATATGCCTTTATAGAATAAAAAGATGAGACTGTGTAAATGAACCTGAAAAACAACACGGGCTGATCCAAGAAGTGGGTCTTGACCCGATTCAGCAAACATGGTTGGGAAAAAACAGAGGACAAAAGTTAAAAAGATCTGATTAAGGAATGATTTCTTCATGGTTTTGTTGATGTTGGCGCCTGATTTTACAATTTCAAGAAAATATATAAGTTGGTACTACTTTTTTAGATGTTGATGGATTGACGGTTTTAGTCAAACTCTTTAGTTGAGATGGTACTTGGTCTTGATAATTAAAATTTAGAAATTTTGTAATTAGTTGTAGAAAAAATTGGACAATATGGGATATGATGCCTCCATCCACATTTGCCTACATTCCCTTTGAAAAAGAGAGCAGAGACCGGAGAAAAACATGTAAGAGGGACTTACTGAACGAACGGAGTTAAATTAATTTTAGAGTAGAATGGTCGAAGTTTTGGAGATGAATGATGAAAAAAGGTAGCGCGGTATTGATTTAGCGTGGAAAATGGAAGGTGGTAGCGAGACTACTTCTGTTATTTTAGATTCAGTATATAGTGGAGCAGCATTTTAAAAGGATACATTATTCAAAACTTGGTTTAGAGATGAAAAAATGAGGGGAATGTGTATTTCATGTATGTTGTGATTGAGCAATATTGCATTTCATGTGTGTTGTAACACTAATATCACATGTGATATTACATATCATATGTGATTTAACACTAATATCACATGTGATTTTTCATGCAAATTTTAATAATGAAAAAAAACGAAAAAAAGAAAAATGAGAAAAAAAAAAGTTGAAAAGAACGAAAAAAAAATGTCGAAGGTATATCAAAGTGTTCATCTATAGAAAGACAATTAAATGCTCATGGTGTAATTATTTTTGCTTAACGATTAACGGTTTAAGAGATATTTAAATTATTAAAAACAAGTGAAATATTAAAATACTTTTAATCTCAACCATTGATTTCATTTTAAATGGATGGTAGAGATGAGTCTATTGGTATATAAGATAAGTTTGGTATATAAAATAACTCTCCTCTAACTTTATTCATAAAACTTAGGTTTAAGTTATTTTTGTTCCGCTGATTGTTGCATAAAACTTACAAAATCGCTCATTACACGTAACATATTAGTAAATGCTTGGTAAAAAGAATCATTAATATAATTTGAGATGGTGATTTTGTTCGAGAATTAGAATAAACTAGGTTAAAATAGGCTTACGTTGTAATCATTCTCAATTTATGACGTCGTTATTTGGTTATTTACGTCATTTAATATTTTTATTTCAAGTAAATTTACTTTTACGAAGAACCAGATTAATTTAATCGCGTACGAAGATAAACGCACACTCAACTCGTAACCAAACCTAGACTATTATTAGTCTACATGATTCATGTAATTAATTTACTTACGTAAATATTTTACGAGTTACATTTTCACTTTTTCATTTTTATGGAAAACCTTGTACGTTTTACGTTTTACGTTTCACGCATTCTTAAACCTACGTTTCTAGGTCTTAACAGCACTTACACGTTACATTAGACTTATCACTCATCTAATATACTAATATAAAGTATATTGATAGGTTTTAATATTTTTATAAGTTTTATATTTTTATGTTACCCGATTTTAAGTTTCGTAACTTAAATGCTTTACGTTTGAAATTACCGGGATCAAACTATACCCTCTAAATATCTAACAAAAATATCTAAACAAATCAAAAACCATTTTGCTTGTTTCTCCTTCTAATCCAACGACACATACACCATTTTTTTCATCTTGTGTCACATTTGTCCTTAGATATTTGTTAAGTAACTTGCTAGCTAAGTAAACTTAGCTAGTATAACTTTACTTCTTATATTAGTAGTATATTACAACTCAAAAACCAAATTGTTTTCTCTCTTTCTTGGCCACGAACCAAACCAAACATCCCTATAATCATAAAAATATTCCAAACTTTGTTCAAGAATTGAAGAATTAAAGTGTTCAAGATATTAGGTTTAGTGTCCGGGTTTAGTTCACAATAATCAGGTTGTTACATAGGATCATTAAAAGTATCTAATCTCTTTCACTAGTAAGTAAATTCTTGGACCCTCCTTCTTCTCCTTGTTCATACGTGTATGGGTACATGGTAACCCAAGTGTTTGTGTCGTTTTTATGAAAGCTAATGAATTTTTTTTATTTTATTTTTTTTTATTATTATTATTATTATTTTTGTGAAATATTGAAAAAGGTGGTAACTTTATGTTTGGAATAGCAAGTTATTAATAAATTAAGTAGATAAATGTGTTGAAAAGTTGATGGGGATGAGATTAGTATGGTTTTAAGTGGTTTTGTTGTTGAAAATTAGTTGTGAATAGAGATTAGGCTAGACTAGGCACTTTGTGAAGTTGTGGTTTGATTTTTGAGGAGTTTTACGGATAATTGAGTTTCTGTCCGAATTTTGTTTGTAGGATTAGGACAACCTAAAAGCGTTTTGAATAGTTAAGGAAGTAATTTTTGGATAGCTCATTTCGAGTAGATAGTTTTTCATATAAGGAACTTCAAAATTGGCCTTGTAATGGAGGAGTTACGGCCAAATGAAGTTGAAATGTTTTCGGCAAAAGCTGTCATTTTGACTTTCTGCGCAGAAACAAAATCGGATAATTTGACCCCTTTCGAATCCGTTTTGGCTTAAGTATAAAACACGAAAGTTGTCCGAAATGACGTTTTACTAAAAATAATGCAAGTTTTTAAACTTAAAAGTGAAATACGAGAGAGATAATCTGAGTCAAAGTTAGACAAAATTTTCCGGAAAAAAGTCAAAGTGTCATTACTGTTTGGAAGTTATATATGGGTTTTTAGACGTTGTCGAGTCCGTTTGAGCTTTGAAAACCTTAGCGAAAGCTATTATATCTTCATTAAATAGTTAGGACGCGTTAAAAACTTTTCAAAAACTATATTTCAAAAACGTTTGGACTTTCTAAGAATAGAAAGTCTTTAGGAGATGCGATCCTTTAGAAAGTAAAGAAAATTAAAAAGGCTAGAAAGCCACTCACAATGTGACAAGTGTCCACCACCCACTCCCTCCTTTTTTTCTTATTAAATTTGGTTAGGGGGCATTTTGGTCCTTTTAACCCCTTTTTTTAATTCCACCCCAAAACTTTAAACGTAAATAACTTTCAAACGATAAACTTTTATGAAAAACCGATTTCACCATAATTTTTTTAATTTAATTCTCTTTAATTTGGTATGCATTATGATACATGAATCGCAATTTTTTTTTTTTCAATTTTTTAAGTGGGTGTTGATTTTCTTGAAATTTTCGGCATTTTCAGCTCTAATTTTGCCTAGTTTAAAGGGAGAATTTTGCAAAACTTAAAACACGAAAGTTGTAGCTTTTTTGCCATTCTTTACCCATAAATTTGAATCACTCAAATCCGATATAATATGAGTGAGATATCGCACGTTAAAGATGAACAATAACTGATGAACGTTATCAAAAATAACTGATGAACCAAAATACTTTGAAAAACAACTGACGCTAACTGATGAACCTAAACACTTTGAAAAACAACCGACGCTAACTAATGAACCTAAACACTTTGAAACACAACTGACGCTAACTGATGAACCAAAACACTTTGAAAAACAACCGACGCTAACTGATGAACCTAAACACTTTGAAAAACAACCGACGCTAACTGATGAACCAAAACACTTTGAAACACAACAAACGCTAACTGATGAACCAAAACACTTTGAAACACAACAAACGCTAACTGATGAACCTAAACACTTTGAAACACAACCGACGCTAACTGATGAACCAAAACAGTTTGAAAAACAATCGACGTTAACTGACACTAACTGACGAACCAAAACACTGTGAAAAACAACCGACGCTAACTGATGAACCTAAACACTTTGAAACACAACTGACACTAACTGATGAACCAAAACACTTTGAAAAACAACCGACGCTAACAGATGAACCTAAACACTTTGAAAAACAACCGACGCTAACTGATGAACCTAAACACTTTGAAAACACAATCGACGCTAACTGATGAACCTAAACACTTTGAAACACAACCGACGCTAACTGATGAACCAAAACAGTTTGAAAAACATTCGACGTTAACTGACACTAACTAATGAACCAAAACACTTTGAAAAAACAACCGACGCTGACTGATGAACCTAAACACTTTGAAACACAACCGACGCTAACTGATGAACCAATATTAAAAATAACTGATGAACATACTTTTGACTAAATAAAAAACATGATGAAAATTAACAAACATAACTAATGAACCAAAACACTTTGAAAAATAACCGACGCTAACTGATGAACCAAAACACTTTGAAAATCAACCGACGCTAACTGATGAACCTAAACACTTTGAAACACAACCGACGCTAACTGATGAACCAAAACACTTTGAAAAACAACCGACGCTAACTGATGAACCTAAACACTTTGAAATACAACCGACGCTAACTGATGAACCTAAACACTTTGAAAAATAACCGACGCTAACTGATGAACCAACACACTTTGAAAAACAACCGACGCTAACTGATGAACCAAAACACTTTGAAAGACAACCGACGCTAATGATGAACCTAAACACTTTGAAAAACAACCGACGCTAACTGATGAACCAAAACACTTTGAAAAACAACCGACGCTAACTGATGAACATAAACACTTTGAAACACAACCGACGCTAACTAATGAACCAAAACAGTTTGAAAAACAATCGACGTTAACTGACACTAACTGATGAACCAAAACACTTTGAAAAACAACCGACGCTAACTGATGAACCTAAACACTTTGAAACACAACCGACGCTAACTGATGAACCAAAACACTTTGAAAAACAACCGACGCTAAATGATGAACCTAAACACTTTGAAAAACAACCGAGGCTAACTGATGAACCTAAAAACTTTGAAACACAACCGACGCTAACTGATGAACCAATATTAAAAATAACTGATGAACATACTTTTTACTGAATAAAAAACATGATGAAAATTAACAAACACTAACTAATTAACCAAAACACTTTGAAAAATAACCGACGCTAACTGATGAACCAAAACACTTTGAAAAAACAACCGACGCAAACTGATGAACCTAAACACTTTGAAAAACAACCGACGCTAACTGATGAACCTAAACACTTTGAAAAACAACCGACGCTAACTGATGAACCAAAACACTTTGAAACACAACAAACGCTAACTGATGAACCAAAACACTTTGAAAAACAACCGACGCTAACTGATGAACCTAAACACTTTGAAAAACCACCGACGCTAACTGATGAACCAACACACTTTGAAAAACAATCGACGCTAACTGATGCACCAAAACACTTTGAAACACAACCGACGCTAACTGATGAACCTAAACACTTTGAAAAACAACCGACGCTAACTGATGAACCAAAACACTTTGAAAAACAACCGACGCTAACTGATGAACCTAAACACTTTGAAAAACAACCGACGCTAACTGATGAACCAATATTAAAAATAACTGATGAACATACTTTTTACTGAATAAAAAACATGATGAAAATTAACAAACACTAACTAATGAACCAAAACACTTTGAAAAACAACCGACGCTTACTGATGAACCTAAACACTTTGAAAAACAACCGACGCTAACTGATGAACCAAAACACTTTGGAACACAACCGACGCTAACTGATGAACCAAAACACTTTGAAAAACAACCGACGCTAAATGATGAACCTAAACACTTTGAAAAACAACCGAGGCTAACTGATGAACCTAAACACTTTGAAACACAACCGACGCTAACTGATGAACCAATATTAAAAAAACTGATGAACATACTTTTTACTGAATAAAAAACATGATGAAAATTAACAAACACTAACTAATGAACCAAAACACTTTGAAAAATAACCGACGCTAACTGATGAACCAAAACACTTTGAAAAACAAACCGACGCTAACAGATGAACCTAAACACTTTGAAACACAACCGACGCTAATTGATGAACCAAAACACTTTGAAAAACAACCGACGCTAACTGATGAACCTAAACACTTTGAAACACAACCGACGCTAACTGATGAACCTAAACACTTTGAAAAACAACCGACGCTAACTGATGAACCAACACACTTTGAAAAACAATCGACGCTAACAGATGAACCGAAACACTTTGAAACACAACCGACGCTAACTGATGAACCTAAACACTTTGAAAAACAACCGACGCTAACTGATGAACCAAAACACTTTGAAAAACAACCGACGCTAACTGATGAACCTAAACACTTTGAAAAACAACCGACGCTTACTGATGAACATAAACACTTTGAAACTCAACCGACGCTAACTGATGAACCAAAATAGTTTGAAAAACAATCGACGTTAATGACATAACTGATGAACCAAAACACTTAGAAAAACAACCGACGCTAACTATGAACCTAAACACTTTGAAACACTACCGACGCTAACTGATGAACCTAAACACTTTGAAAAAATTCGATGTTAACTGATGAACCAAAACACTTTGAAAAACAACCGACGCTAACTAATGAACCTAAACACTTTGAAACACAACTGACGCTAACTGATGAACCAAAACACTTTGAAAAACAACCGACGCTAACTGATGAACCAAAACACTTTGAAACCAACCGACGCTAAATGATGAACCTAAACACTTTGAAAACACAACCGACGCTAACTGATGAACCAAAATACTTTGAAAAACAACCGACGCTAACTGATGAACCTAAACATTTTGAAACACAACCGACGCTAACTGATGAACCAAAACAGTTTGAAAAACAATCGACGTTAACTGACACTAACTGATGAACCAAAACACTTTGAAAAACAACCGGCGCTAACTGATGAATCTAAACACTTTGAAACACAACCGACGCTAACTGATGAACCAAAACACTTTGAAAAACATTCGACGTTAACTGATGAACCAAAACACTTTGAAAAACAACCGACGCTAACTGATGAACCTAAACACTTTGAAACACAACCGACACTAACTGATGAACCAAAACACTTTGAAAAACAACCGACGCTAACTGATGAACCTAAACACTTTGAAAAACAACCGATGCTAACTGATGAACCAAAACACTTTGAAACACAACCGACGCTAACTGATGAACCAAAACACTTAGAAAAACAACGACGCTAATGATGAACCTAAACACTTTGAAAACAACCGAGCTAACTGATGAACCTAAACACTTTGAAACACAACCGACGCTAACTGATGAACCAATATTAAAAATAACTGATGAACATACTTTTTACTGAATAAAAAACATGATGAAAATTAACAAACACTAACTAATGAACCAAAACACTTTGAAAAATAACCGACGCTAACTGATGAACCAAAACACTTTGAAAATCAACCGACGCTAACTGATGAACCTAAACACCTTGAAACACAACCGACGCTAACTGATGAACCAAAACACTTTGAAAAACAACCGACGCTAAATGATGAACCTAAACACTTTGAAAAACAACCGAGGCTAACTGACGAACCTAAACACTTTGAAACACAACCGACGCTAACTGATGAACCAATATTAAAAATAACTGATGAACATACTTTTTACTGAATAAAAAACATGATGAAAATTAACAAACACTAACTAATGAACCAACACACTTTGAAAAATAACCGACGCTAACTGATGAACCAAAACACTTTGAAAAACAACCGACGCTAACTGATGAACCTAAACACTTTGAAACACAACCGACGCTAACTGATGAACCAAAACACTTTGAAAAACAACCGACGCTAACTGATGAACCTAAACACTTTGAAACACAACCGACGCTAACTGATGAACCTAAACACTTTGATAAACAACCGACGCTAACTGATGAACCTAAACACAACTGACGCTAACTGATGAACCAAAACACTTTGAAAAACAACCGACGCTAACTGATGAACCAAAACACTTTGAAACACAACCGACGCTAACTGATGAACCTAAACACTTTGGAACACAACCGACGCTAACTGATGAACCAAAATACTTTGAAAAACAACCGACGCTAAAATGATGAACCTAAACACTTTGAAAACACAACCGACGCTAACTGATGAACCAATATTAAAAATAACTGATGAACATTCTTTTTACTGAATAAAAAACATGATGAAAATTAACAAACACTAACTAATGAACCAAACACTTTGAAAAATAACCGACGCTAACTGATGAACCAAAACACTTTGAAAATCAACCGACGCTAACTGATGAACCTAAACACTTTGAAACACGACCGACGCTAACTGATGAACCAAAACACTTTGAAAAACAACCGACGCTAAATGATGAACCTAAACACTTTGAAAAACAACCGAGGCTAACTGATAAACCTAAACACTTTGAAACACAACCGACGCTAACTGATGAACCAATATTAAAAATAACTGATGAACATACTTTTTACTGAATAAAAAACATGATGAAAATTAACAAACACTAACTAATGAACCAAAACACTTTGAAAAATAACCGACGCTAACTGATGAACCAAAACACTTTGAAAAACAACCGACGCTAACAGATGAACCTAAACACTTTGAAACACAACCGACGCTAATTGATGAACCAAAACACTTTGAAAAACAACCGACGCTAACTGATGAACCTAAACACTTTGAAACACAACCGACGCTAACTGATGAACCTAAACACTTTGAAAAACAACCGACGCTAACTGATGAACCAACACACTTTGAAAAACAATCGACGCTAACAGATGAACCGAAACACTTTGAAACACAAACCGACGCTAACTGATGAACCTAAACACTTTGAAAAACAACCGACGCTAACTGATGAACCAAAACACTTTGAAAAACAACCGACGCTAACTGATGAACCTAAACACTTTGAAAAACAACCGACGCTTACTGATGAACATAACACTTTGAAACACAACCGACGCTAACTGATGAACCAAACTAGTTTGAAAAACAATCGACGTTAACTGACACTAACTGATGAACCAAAACACTTAGAAAAACAACCGACGCTAACTGATGAACCTAAACACTTTGAAACACTACCGACGCTAACTGATGAACCTAAACACTTTGAAAAATATTCGATGTTAACTGATGAACCAAAACACTTTGAAAAACAACCGACGCTAACTAATGAACCTAAACACTTTGAAACACAACTGACGCTAACTGATGAACCAAAACACTTTGAAAAACAACCGACGCTAACTGATGAACCAAAACACTTTGAAACACAACCGACGCTAAATGATGAACCTAAACACTTTGAAACACAACCGACGCTAACTGATGAACCAAAATACTTTGAAAAACAACCGACGCTAACTGATGAACCTAAACACTTTGAAACACAACCGACGCTAACTGATGAACCAAAACAGTTTGAAAAACAATCGACGTTAACTGACACTAACTGATGAACCAAAACACTTTGAAAAACAACCGGCGCTAACTGATGAATCTAAACACTTTGAAACACAACCGACGCTAACTGATGAACCTAAACACTTTGAAAAACATTCGACGTTAACTGATGAACCAAAACACTTTGAAAAACAACCGACGCTAACTGATGAACCTAAACACTTTGAAACACAACCGACACTAACTGATGAACCTAAACACTTTGAAAAACAACCGACGCTTACTGATGAACCTAAACACTTTGAAAAACAACCGATGCTAACTGATGAACCAAAACACTTTGAAACACAACCGACGCTAACTGATGAACCAAAACACTTTGAAAAACAACCGACGCTAACTGATGAACCTAAACACTTTGAAACGCATCCGACTCTAACTGATGAACCTAAACACTTTGAAAAAGAACCGACGCTAAATGATGAACCTAAACACTTTGAAAAACAACCGAAGCTAACTGATTAACCTAAACACTTTGAAACACAACCGACGCTAACTGATGAACCAATATTAAAAATAACTGATGAACATACTTTTTACTGAATAAAAAACATGATGAAAATTAACAAACACTAACTAATGAACCAAAACACTTTGAAAAATAACCGACTCTAACTGATGCACCAAAACACTTTGAAAAACAACCGACGCTAACTGATGAACCTAAACACTTTGAAACACTGCGTTCTTTTGTACTTCTAAAAGCTATTAAAAAATAGATGTAGCTCAAGTCTGATTGTAGGTTTGAATCCGTTATGGTTTCATTTGTACCCAGGTGGTTTTCACTTTCCACTATTTAACAAAAGCAACGTTTACATTTTAATGTTATTTTAGTTACATTTGTAAAGCTAGCGTTTAAACAAAATCGAAAACATCATAGTAGTACTTCAAAATGTTTCACAACATACATACAAGAAGTGATCAGGAGGTTTATTAGATGCAACAAAAGGATTTACCATTTCTTTTAAAAAAATAGTTTTTTACCTAGTCATTTTATTACACAGATCCATAAAAACAATAAACAAATCATGAAATCAACAAAAAAAAAACCCGATATCATTCACGTTAGATCCAAAAATCAATTCTACAAAACTACAAACCAAAAGTTACAATACATCATCAACTCCGATCCTCGGAGCAAATCGAATGCAACAAAACTGGCGCCGGCTCATAATAAAAAGGAGCCGTGGGATGTTGCCACATCTTATAAACAGCAGCCGCTTTATTATTATCTATCGGCGCCTCAACTTTATTAGTAGCAATATTCTCAGTATTTACAATTTAAGGCTCTGGAGATGTGATTAAAGGGGATAATAAAGGTATTGCTACGCTCCAGGTGGTTGCTGGAGATACCTGAATCGATGCAGGTGCTCGTCTAATCAGTTGGAATTTGTTGAATTAGTTCGTGAATGATGAAGATGATGATGGATCGGATTCATGATGATGATGATGACAGATTATTTTTGGATCTGAGAGAAGAGATAGAGAAGAAATAAGTGTTTGATTGAGTATATCAACAAATGACGAAGATGCCCCTAATTAAAAAACAAGCATCATATTGTTGATCTCATGGTTCTTTTGATCCAACGGTTAATAACACTTTTTAGGCTTTTTAAAATACTTTGACTTTTTAAATGATCCCCAACCTTAGTCTTTAAATAAGTACATTAACGGATTAAAAATAAGAGTTAGGCGTTTAGGTCTTACTTAGTGTGTTTCGTTGTAGGATGGACTTATCAAATATTAGAGGACGGTATTAACGTCCAGGATTTCCAAACTTTCTTAAAATAGTAACTTACAAAATAAGAAAGTTTCCAAAAATAGTAAGTTTCAACGAATGTTGTAATTAAGCTAAAAATATATTTTCTTCGTAAAGTATTGTTTTTACTAACGGTGTAGGTCCACGATTATGGATCTAAGTAGCCTGTGTTAGACAATAGATAACTTGAATAAATCCAAATTAATCTATATGAGAAACTCTTAACAGTATATTGATTGTTAATGCGGAATCTTAACAAACAACAAGTATGAAGAACACAACTATGATTACTAACTTCGTATTACTATTAAACTTTCAATTGTCACTCTAAAACATAATGTTGTAGGGTTCCATTTATACTCTAAGGAAACCCTAATGTTACAAAACGTGTGAAAGGATAAACATATCTTCTAATAAGATAACTAATACGTATATATCCTTTCCTAACATATAGCTAACAAACTATTCTGTTAAACATAAACAGACTTAACTAATAATGCCTACTAGTACTAACTATGTTTGCCAGACTTAACTTTGTACTGGCAGACTTAACTAAGCTAACAGACTTAACGATTTCATCAGCAGACTTAAGTCTGTTCTACAATAATTCCCAACAAACGGAACTAAGACACAAGCACACGTGGATTCCATGAGTTCTATAAATGATTTATATGTTGTTCGTTATATATATTCTTTTCCTAAGGCGTGTCATTCTCTTAGGTCACGGTTATGACTTCTTGATTTCCGTGCTTCATCCGTTGATTATATCTTTGCTCATCGTTACTTAAGGTGAGTTCATATCCCCTGGCTTACTCGTTTAAATATTTATTTTGAACTACTTTTGGGTGAGATACATGCTACAACTTTTATAACGATTACAATTATTTGAAACTGTATTCTGAACTGAATGTTTTATCGGCACTAAGTAACACTATTGCCACACTTAAGTTCCTACATCATGAGCCATTAACCACTAGAGAGTGAGCGCAAATATTGTGGATAGGCCTATTGGGATTGACGAATCCTGTTTGTTTTGACCAAGTCCGGCAAACAAACGCACTATATTTGAAAACACTAGGTATAACGGCAAATTACCTACTAGGGCCACTGTTACTATTATTATATCAATTTCTATTAATACACTCTTAACGCTTTGGTTGTCATGAGCTTAGTGCAATAATAATTGATTTCGAACTATGGGTGTATAACAACGTAACCTACGATATATTAAACATGAAAATCTTGTAATCAATTGTTTTACTTGTAAACCTATGAATTCACTCAACTTTTGTGTTGACCTTTTAGCATGTTTATCTCAGGTTCGAAAGGAATTAGCTGGCATGTGAAGGCGCACGGATATTTTGAAGACAATGCATCATTATCATTCGATAAAACTTTTAAACGATTATGTTGTACTCTTTATGTATTCCAAACTTGTTGGGACCTCTTTGTAAACTCTGATGTTTTAAATTTATCGAATGATAATTTGTTTTAAAACGTCTCATTTAGAGTTCGTTTTCTGTAACTTGTACTGTGTGCCATGAGGTAACACCAGTGACACTATCTTCCCCTGTGATATTTTAAGGGTGTTACATACGCGTTGTTGCAACTTTTTCTTCTTTGTATACCTAGTTGTAAGAGACAATTCATATGAATGTATATGTTTGTTATTTTGTTTATTTTATGATCTTATATGTTATTTAGATGTAATATTAATCATATTTGAGCTTTTCAGAATCATTTGAATTATAAAGATTGGATTAATTTCATCATGTAAGTCTCGAATCACCCTTTTATCTATTTAAGATGTTTGTTTGTTTGCTCTTGTACTAGTTAGTAGGTTTACTTAGAAATCAGGTGGTATTTCTTTAAAAAAATAAGTGGTTTATATATACTGGTTTATAAAATAGTATGTAGCTACTATTTAAGATGTTTATTTGTCGTCATACTAATTACTTAAAAATCCCTAAAAAATCTAGCACTATATTCTTAAACAAATGAGTTGCTTATACTGTTGGTTTATAAAATAATAAGTGATTTATTACAAGTTCAAAATTGTATATCACGGAGTACTTTACTATTAAAGTACATTCATTAGGATGGCTATGGGCAAGTTTTTTTTTTTTTTTTTTTTTTTTTTTTTTTTTTTTTTTTTTTTTTATTATATAGACACAACCAATGGGTGAAATGAACAGTAACTAACGGTCATTAAGTAATGAATGTTATTTATTTTAAAAATCCAACACAAATTTTACGTAATTGGTCCTTCATGTTATACGTCTGTTGCAAAGTCAGTCCTTGATCACTAACTTTGCAACGCAACGCTAACGTAAGGACAATCTTAATAAAAAAATTAAAAAGAATTTACAAAAATAGTCCTTAGGGTTATTGATCTATTACAGAGTTAGTCACTTGCGCTCCGCGGCGGTGTGCAACGGAAATCAATAATTTTTTATACAAACATCCCACCACAAAGTGCGGGACTTACAACCTCATATAAGATACAATCATAGTATATTTTGACCACAGGATCATTACTCTTGTTAATTTTTTGTTTTGTTATTTGTTACTATTCATTACAAGTTCATAATAGTATATATAAGATACAATCATAGTATATTTTTTCCCCTCCTATAATATTTTGATCCCCTACTATAATATGTTGGAACGTTAAATATTTTATATTCAAAACATAATAAATATAAATAATGGGTTTTTCTAACTTGTGCCTTGATGGCACAAGTCTAGAGCATTAAAGAACACATTTGCTTCCTTAAATAATTTTATTTCTATATAAAATAATGATAAGTTTGGTAAACATCATAAATTTAGGAAACTATCAATATCAACTAATATGTAAATATAGTAATTTCGGTTTGTTGAATGATTAAAAGTTTGTGCTGCCATGACACAAGTTAGAAAATCCCATAAATATATGTAATATAACATTGTACACAAGGATTTTGTGATGTGCAAACTAGGATAAAACTAGAAGAAAGTGGAAAAGATATCATATAGATAAAAAAATGATGACTAGAAAAAATAAATAAATAAATAAATTTAATGATAATCAAATTCAGACAGGTTAGTTTGCATTTAAGCGTTTTTTGTTTACTTCATAAACTATAATTAGGCACGTGTATATCGATGGGATTTTATAACAGTAGATAATTCTAATTGTGATATTGTAGTGTAACACCCCGAGAAAAATAGGTTTTTGCAGCGGAATAAAATATAATTTGCAGCGGAAATAAAGTTGGGTGTTACCTAATGAGATGTCAGCCACAATAATAGAAACGAACTCAAGTGAGTCGTTTTAAAACCAAATCAACATATCATTCGAATCATATAAAAAATACCAAAGTATAAAGGGTTCCTGTAGTGCGAAGCACTCAAAAAAAACATAATAAGTTAAAGGTTTTTCGAATGATAGTAAATAAAGATAGTGAAAGTAGATAGCATCAATAGTCTTCAAGCCACTCAAAATCCAAAATGCAATACTTCAATTACCTGAGATAAAACATGCTAAAAAGTCAACACAAAGGTTGAGTGAAAGTTGAACACAAGATTTGTAAAGTCTAGATGATATGAGTAACAAATACAAATATCGGGTAAAGCGTCGTATAGTTGCTAAGCTCATGACACGCAAACGGGTTTAACCCGGGATCAATAAAAATTGATGTAAATCATAATAATCTCAAATTTGCTTCAAGTAGATAGTTTGCCGTCTACCTAGGTAAATGAATATAGCAACACGCGTTGTCTATTGGTCAACAGAGTGGGGTGCGTCAATCCCATAGGCCTATACACTATATTTCGCTCACTCGCAAAATGATTAATGGTTCATGATAAAGGGACTTGTGGTGGCAATAGCGGTACTTAGATAAGCATCATAATCAGGAAAGCATGCGTTTAAAACAATTGTGTTCCATAAAAAGTAAGTAGCATGTATCTCCCCCTGGGTTTATAAACAATTTAAAAATAAAGGGAAAGGGGCTATAAATCGCACCTTAACAGTTTGAGGAAAACAAGATATCACAGTATGATCAGATAGAAGAGCACGGCAGATAACCTCACACAACCAGTTATTTAAGTAAAAATGTTTCAGAAAAATGATACTCAAAAGCAAAAATATAAAAATAAAGTTGTGGAATACTCATGTTGGTTTTATTAAAGGTTTAGTTTCAATGGGATGAAAAGAAGTAATCGTTTGTATCTCGTGTGGTTTTTAGAAAGTATAGTTTCAAGATCAAATCACGATAAGACATAAAAGTCGGCGAAACCAATAAACAAAAAAAAAGG